>JAZAYU010000010.1:12875267-13113593 GCA_038501625.1 Corbicula japonica
TAAAAGATGAGGCCTGTCCTGGCCATCCAGTGACCACAATGACTGACGAAAATATTGCCGCTGTTAAAAAAGCTGTGGAAGATGATGCCCGTTGTACAGTCGAGGAGATAAGTGATTTATGTGGCATTAATTCGTCATCGGTTTTTCAAATATTGACGCGCGTGTTAAAGCTACGCAAGGTTTGCGCCAGGTGGATACCCCACCTCCTCACTGATGATCAAAAACGCGAGTGCGTGCGAATAGCGTCCCAGCTGCTTGATACAAACAAGAATGCTGACCAAAAACGCATGAATGAAATTGTGACTGGCGATGAAATGTGGGTATATTTTTATGAGCCTGACAGTAAACAAAAAAATAAGGTGTGGGTCGGTGAAAATGATGGACGGCCCCAAATTGCCCGTAGAGCTCGCACCTCAGAACGCATTATGTATGCATTATTTTTTGATTGCCAGGGAATGGTGGCTCGAATTCCTGTACCAGATTGTAGGAGTGTTACGGGAACATTTTACCGAAATTCGGTACTTGCTGCTGTTGTATGCCACTATACTGCAGACCGTCCCCGTACCGGCGTACGCGGAATCAAGCTCCTGCATGACAACGCACCGGCCCACAAGTCAGCGGTGGTAACGTCGTATCTTAGCGACAACAACATTGACACTTTACCACACGCTCCATATAGCCCTGATCTTGCTCCATGTGATTATTGGTTAAATCCCTTTATTAAGAACTACATGAGAGGTCGACGTTTTGAATCTCGGCACACCATGGGCAGCGCGCTTTTCCAGTGTCTTAACACTATACCCAAAGAAACATTCTGAAAAGCATTTTCTGACTGGATTAAACGCTTGGAAAAGTGCATACAAGTCAAAGGGGAATACTTCGAAGGGTTGATCTAAAAATTTAAGCAGAAATATTACGTATACAACTAAAGCGCCACACTGATTAATACTTTATAAATGCCCCTCGTATTAAGCAATATAGAAAAAGAAGTTAAAAAATTATACGATGCTTTGGTCTAGATTGTATTGTGTTTTGTGCTTCAGGGAGTGCTCTGGTGGCCTGCTCCATGTTGAAGGCCCTGGCTGCTGTAGCTGATGATGATGAAGAGCTGGAACTGAGTCAAGACCTTGACGACCATGCTAAGTACGTGTGACAGTGTTTGTTAGTATATTGTGTTTTAACCCTTACTACATATATTCCATGTATAGGCATTTTATTGCATGCACTTTGAGTGTTAATCCAGATCAGTTGGCATATCCATGCAGCCGGATCAGAATCTGCACTGTTTGCTTTATGGTCAGAAATAACCTAATAAAACAAACACCAAACAGTGTAGATTCTTATTGGATGGCACGGATGTGCCATCTGATCTGGATCTATACTGTTTGCCTAACCATAAAGGCATACATATCATTACAGTTGTAATATGATTTTATTTATTTTGTTCTGACATAAAATACATTTTATGTAAAGAAAGCAAAAATAATACAAGAATACTGCAGATTAAATATTTTTGTGTGCTGCTATCTATCAATTTGAGTTAGAATCCTATAACCTGTTGTTTCTCCTTTTTCGTTCTTTTCAAATACAATATTGATGTCTGTTACACAGTATGTGGGAGGATTTGGCAGTTGGAGTTCTGTCTGAATGTTACAAGAAAGATAAGACGATGGCACACCAGTTACTCGTGCGGAGACTTGAACAGTTTGGGAAGACAACTCTGTTTACACTTGCTGATACAAACACACTGATGAAGTTTATGGGACACACTTGCTGTCAGACAAAGTTGAACCTCATCTGGAAAGGAAGAATGGCTCTGTATACCCAGAGCTGGAAGGTAATGAATTGTTTTCTTATTATGGAATATTATTACCTTAACTGGTTTATATTGCTGTAATGGACTATATTCCATAAGAGAGCTGTATACTTGTAATAGAACCATATTGTAATACAACCATATTCCTGTAAAGGAAATGTCTACCTGTAAAATGTATTAATTTTTTTAAACTTTTATGTTGGCATTTTTGTTATTGATTTGTATTAGAGAGCTTGTTCATTAATCTCAGTTTTTTTCTCAATTTTGGTGTCTTGGATTTAAGTACATTTTAATTCATTGACAATCAAGGGAAGTCAATGTATGAATCCGTTGATGCAAAATTAAACAAAATATATAAATATTCCATAGGAAAAGGGCGAGACTTTAGCAGTTGTACATAAATTTAAATACCTATTTTAATTTGCCTTGTATCATGAAAAATAGCTAAGGTATTACACTTAAAACATCCACATCCATAAATAAAACAGGGTAAGATGTTAAAACCTTGAAATCTGCTGCTGTGAAAAGCACTGCAGACTGCCTGAGACATTTTTTACTGGTTTCAGATATTTCTGTCCTTGTTGTTCCCATTCTGTGTGCCAACAATCAAGTTTACAACAAATGAGGGTGTGATGCCCGGCTCATCACAGGACAATGATGAGTTTGATGATCTGGATGAGGGAGAGGAAGTTACAGAGACCCAGAAAGAAGACATACACATCATCTCTAACAAGGTATGTGCATACCAAGGGCTAGACATAGCAGGAAACTGGTGGTGAAGCCCTCCACTAACAGCTGATACTCAAGAGTCAGAATAATGTACTTACACAACTTCCTGGAGCTGGTTGTTTGAAACTTTACCACAGGTTAATTCAAGAGGGGATTAAATTTCCCAAAGAAATAAGGACAGTTGAGATACAGAGTATTTTGAATTCATTTCTTTAACCAGCAGATAAAGTTTCAAACAGCATTTGACTTCATGAAAGTGAAGTGAAATCATAATGAAATTTCACCCTTTGACAATGATTCTGATGATTCAAGGTAATATTTCAAGGGTAAACAACAGGTTGAAATGTTCAAATAAAATCACTGGTAATGTCATCCAGCTCCTATGCATTGATTGAAAGATCATGAAATGTAAAAGAAAATTTTACACAATAAAACACTAACAGAATCTTGAAAGAGGTAAAAGGTATAGTATTGCTTAAATAACTATTGATAATGTTGATGATGATCATGATGATGTTGTGATGGGGTTGATGCTTTTGTTGGTGGTGGTTGTGTTGATGTTTTGACCTGTGACATCGATGAACATGTTTTGCCACAAGTTGCTGCAAAAAACTGTGCCATCATTCACTTTACAGCCATTAAAAAACCCCTAATATCTCAAATTCTTCTCATCATTTCGGTAAAAATGATGGTAATTTTATGTGTAGATATAAGAATTGAATCAATATTTGATTGTCTTCATCTGGTTATGATTGTTTGGATTGTTTAAAGTATGGATGAGACTGCTTCACAAAATTAAAACAAAGAAATCAATTCCATGCAGAACTCTGGTTGCCATGGCAACCTAAAGGAAAAGCTTTAAAAATCTTCTTGTCTGAAACCACAAGGCCTAGAGCTTAGATATTTGGCATTTAGCACCCTCTAGTGGAACTCTACAAAGATTGTTCAAATTATTTCCCTGGGGTCATAATTGGCTCCGTCCCAGGGGTCACTTCATTTTACATAGACTTATATAGGAAAAACTTTAAAAATCTTCTTGTCTGAAACCACAAGGCCTAGAGCTTAGATATTTGGCATTTATTACCCTCTAGTGGAACTCTACAAAGATTGTTCAAACTATATCCCTGGGGTCAAAATTGGCCCCGCCCCAGGGGTCACTTCATTAGATCGACTATTCAAAGAATAGGGGAGCTATCCTACTCCCCCGGTGTCGGCGTTGGCGTCTCCGTCCGTTAAACAAAATATGCACTTTGGTCCATAACTTGAAAACTACTTATGATATCAACTTGAAACTTGGAATATATATTCACCTTCAAATTCTACATCATTACCAACAAGACCCATAACTCTGCTTCCAATATTTTTCAAGTTATGCCCCTTTTTCACTTAAATTTTGCGTAAAGGAAAATATGCACTTTGGTCCATAAATTGTAAACTACTTGAAATATCAACTTGAAACTTGGAATATATATTCACCATCAAATTCTACATCATTAGCAACAAGACCCATAGCTCTGCTTCCAATATTTTTCAAGTTATGCCCCTTTTTTCTTAAATTTTGTGTTAAGCAAAATATGCATTTTGCCCATAACTTTAAAACTACTTGAGATATTGCCTTGAAACTTAAAATATATTTTCACCATCAAAATCTACATCATAAACAACATGAACCGTAACCCTGCTTCCAATATTTTTCAAATTATTCCCCTTTTTCACTTAAATTTTGCGTTAAGGACAATATGCACTTTGGTCCATAACTTATAAACTACTTGAGATATCAACTTGAAACTTGGAATATATATTAACCATCAAATTCTACATCATTACCAACAAGACCCATAACTCTATAACTCTGTTACCATTATTTTTAAAGATTATCCCCCTTTTTCACTTACATTTTGCTTGGCTCATAACTTTGGAACTACTTGAGATATTGCCTTGAAACTTGAAATATATATTCAACATCAAAATCTACATCAACTTGACCTACTATATGCTTTTCAAAGTAATGCTTTTTTTTCATTTCAGTTCTTTTTCTGTAACATTACTGAAGTAATTGATATTGAACTTAAAGTAAATTTCTCCAATCATAAATTACTAACAAGTTTTTTTTAACTCTTCCAAAAATATTTCATAGTTATTCCCCTTTTTAGTTCAATATTTATGGAACATTATGGAATTATTTCTGTCATTTAAAATTACTTTCTCCCATTCACTTGTTAATACTTTTCTTGATTGCACATCAATGTTTGGCCATAGTTGTTATTGTTTTAATCTTCAATTTGCATTTGTTTCAAATGATTCTCCTCGGACAGCTCTTGTTTTACATAGACATATAGGAAAAACTTTAAAAATCTTCTTGTCTGAAACCACAGGGCCTAGAGCTTAGATATTTGGCATTTAGCACCCTCTAGTGAAACTCTACAAAGATTGTTCAAATTATTTCCCTGGGGTCAAAATTGGCCCCGCCCAGGGGTCACTTCATTAGCTCACCTGAGCCTTAGGCTCATGGTGAGCTATTGTGACCGGTCTTTGTCAAGTGTCCGTCATCCTTCGTCCGTCAACAATTTTCTTAAAACAACATCTCCTCGGAAACCACTTGATGGATTTTAACCAAATTTGTCCTGAAGCATCTTGGCACTGATGTCAACAAAAGTTGTTCAAATCATGACCACAGGGTCAAGGTCAAAGTCACTGCTGCTAAAAATAGAAATTTAGTCTTTGCTCAATTACTTGAGTTTGCTTAGGCCTATTGACTCAAAACTTGGTGTATGGGTAGCTTATATCAAAAGGCTGCTTGGGGTTGCTACCCAGATGTCTCTGACCTAGGTCAAGGTCACTGTTGCTAAAAATAGAAATTCAGTCTTTGCTCAATTACTTGAGTTTGCTTTGGCCTATTGACTCCAAACTTGGTATATGGGTAGCTTTTATCAAAAGGCAGCTTGGGGTTGCTACCCAGGTGTCTGTGATTAAGGTCAAGGTCACTGTTACTAAAAATAGAAATTCAGTTTCTACTTAATTACTTGAGATTGCTTTGGCCTATTGACTCCAAACTTGGTATATGGATAGCTTATATCTAGAGGCAGCTTGGGATTGCTACCCATGTGTCTGTGATTAAGATCAAGGTCACTGTTGCTAAAAATAGAAATTCAGTTTTTACTTAATTGCTTGAGTTTGCTTTGGCAAATTGACTCCAAACATGGTGTATGGGTAGCTTAAATAAAGAGGAAGCTTGGGAATGCAACCTACGTGTCTGTGATCAAGGTTAAGCTCACTGTTGCTAAAAATAGAAATTCAGTTTCCACTTAATAACTTGAGTTTGCTTTGGTTTTTTGACTCCACACTTGGTGTATTAGTAGCTTATATCAAGAGGCAGCTTGGGATTGCTACCCAGGTGTCTGTGATCAAGGTTAAGGTCACTGTTGCTAAAAATAGAAATTCAGTTTCCACTTAATAACTTGAGTTTGCTTTGGCATATTGACTCCAAACATGGTATATGGGTAGCTTATTACAAGAGACAAATTGGGATTGCTACCCATGTGTCTGTGATCCAGGTCAAGGTCACTGTTGCTAAAAATAAAAATTCAGTTTCTGGTTAATAACTGGAGTTTCATACTCAGGTGAGCGATTCAGGGCCATCATGGCCCTCTTGTTTGTATATTTAAGCAAGCTTTTCGATTGAACAATTAAGCAATCAAACTGTGGTAAAATTACTTTCTTCATTAGAAGTGGGATGGTCTACACTTGGCAGGAAACACAAAATGTTTAACAGACTTTTACAATTTTATTGTAAAAAAAAAGTAAATCTGTTTCATATCGTATTAAGCTTAATTGATAGATTTTAAGGGTGTTTAGCCATATCTTTGAACACCAAAAATTGCTTTATTAACCACTTTTAATAACATCAGAGAGAAATATTTCTATCAGTATTTTAATGCATGGAAAATTGAAAAAAATATTTTTTTTTCATATTTATAGAAAAAAAATGAGAAAAGAATGCATGTTTACAACATGTTCACTTAAATTAATGAGTTATTGTATATAACTATAATTGAAAAAGTCATTTATAATTGCAAAAAAAAAAATTCTTCATTGGTTTAATAACCAATTTGATCATAATGAATGTTTTTGCACTTTCCATTACTTCAGTTCTAGCACTGTAATCTTGTTGTTGTTATAAAGAGTGGCTAGTCCAGTTCTAGCACTGTTATCTTGTTGTTGTTAAAATAAGTGGCTATCAGCCTGGTCTTGTGAGGATCAAAGCACAGTGACATAGGTTGCGATGTAACCCTTCCTAGCTCTCCTAACAGTTTGTAGTCCTGTCCTATCTGCACTATGTTCTTTGAATTGTGTCCACAGACAAACAGATTTCTACCATCAGTACACACTCCTACGAATTGTTTCACAGAAGGTTCAGTCAGTGTGGACAGATAGTTCCCCTGAATGTCAAGGATAACCAAACCCTTGCTCACATCGGCCAAATACACTCTGTCCCCAGCAGTACTGACTGTAATGTGATAAGCAGACTGGAATATTTGTTGCCCAGAAGCATCAGTTGATATTTTCTTCAGTTCCTGGCCATTCATGTCATGGATAAAAACTGTAGTCCCACCATCAGATATAAACATTTTGCCATCCTTGTGAGCAATACCCAAACAAAGATGGTTCAATGTGAGAGTATGGTTGGCAGTTAGCTTGGTACCCAGACATACAAACTGGACAGTCCGATTGTGCATGGTTACTGCTGCTTCTGTCTTATTGATCAGACAGACAGCATGAGGTCCAGCTTGAAGGTCAAGGTAATCTGTTGCTGTCTCTATGGACATGTCAAGTCGTTTCATCTTCTTGTTGTTGTTATCAGTTAGAAGCATAAAACCATTTTCATGGATACAGCAGCCATGGATATTACATGTGGTAGTGTCATTGACAAGCTTAACATCAATTTCTCTTTGAAGTTTTACCTTGTACAGGCTGTCCTTTTGATAACTGTTGTGTTGTTTGTTACATGAAACTTTGCCAAGTGCTTTCATTTGTTTTAAAAATCCTTTGATTTTCTGATCAGCAATGAAGCTGACAGTTTCCTCAGTCTTCCTCTGTTGTTCTTGCTCCACATCCTTGGCCTTTGTTGTCACCTTCTCTGAGGACTTCATACTAACAAACTCCTGGGCTTTGTTTCCCTCTGACTTCTTTAACTGTGTAGATAATTCTTCCATGGCATCCATAAGGCTGTTGACTTTATTTATTTCACCAGTTAGCTTTGATTCAACCCTGTCAAACTCCTGTTTCAGTTCTTTAATGGTCTCTTTTTCCATGTTAATCAGCAGCTTTTGTAGCTGTTGTCTGAAGGCTTTGACAGACTCGACTTCTTTTTCAAAAGCTTCTTTCAGCTCTTTAATTTGATTTTCTTTAGCAGATTTTATTTCCTGCATGCTTGTCTTTGTCTTGTGTATTTTCTGTTTGACGGTGGTCAGCTGGGTTTTCTTGTACAAACTGTCAATCTCCTCTGGTATAGAATGGATAGTTGTGCAGGTCCTGGAATGAGTAACAATTTTAAAAATGACATTTATATTCATAATTATAAAATATAGAGGCATGAATTTCAAGAATGTAATTAATCAAACAGAATATTGTAGAACTAAACTGTAAACAGAATTATGTAGACCCAGAACAGTAAACAAAAGTATAGTGTTGACCCTGAAGTGTAAACAAAATTATAGTGTAGACCCTGAACTGTGAACAGAATGGTGTAGATCATGTACTGTAAACAGTAAAGTATAGATCCTGAACTGCAAACAGAACAGTGTAGACCCTGAACTGTAAACAAAATAGTTAAAGGCCTGAATTCAGAACATAATAGTGTAGACCCTGAAACTAACCTGAATAATAAGCATTAATTTACATCATATCTGATATGGTTTGCAGAATATATATATATTAAATAATGAAAATAGTGTAGACCCTGGTCAGCGAGTTTTAATTAAAAGTTTGGGTCTTCATCATGTCTTGGCTTGCAGTGTATCAAATTATAAAATGTGTCCAGTGAACTTTTAAATTAATAAAAATTTGAGGTGAAAATAACCTAAATTGTACTTTTGAGTGGATGTTATCATCATGAAATTAAAAATTGATTACCCGGTCCTGTTGTTTAATAATATCTAGAAGTCAGCGAGTGCAGACTTCTGAAGGATTTTTTTGAAGTTTTTTTGAATCTTCCAATTCAGGAATATCTTGAATTTCCTTTCTGGCAGTTATGCATTTAAGGTAAGACCTGTGTAATAGGCACTATTAAGAATCCAACATCTGATTATATTTTCATCAACTGCTTCATACCACTGACTTGTATGCAAAATTTTAATGATTTTCACCGTGTAGTTTTTGAGATTTTTAGCTTTGTTTATTTAAAAAAAGTGAGAAAAAACGTGAAAGTATCCAATTTCTTTAATCGGTGACAAATTTTTTTGTTATTGATAAATTCAACCCTAATTTTTTTACAGTTTATCCAAAATATGTTATATTTTACTAAACCAATTTAAGATATAATATATAAATACAGAATTTATCTTAAAATGACATTTTTTGACCAAATAAATATAAAAAATGCATTTTTTATATTTCACGAGACTAAATTGATGAAAATTGTGCAAAGTCCTGATTGGTGCAATATACCAAACTTTACCATTTTTTAACTATATACCTTAAACAAAATTTAAACAAAATTTCAGAGAAGTTTACCGTCCAGTTTTAGAAATTTTTCAATTGATGACTTGAATAAACACTATTCTGATAGCGAAACTCCCTTTAATCTTGATTATTTTGCTTATTTTAGTTTAAATCATGAGAATTTTATATTCAATGACAGAATTACACAGGAAAAAAGAAGTATGCCAATTATTTAAGCTCTAGGCTTACAAAAAAAAATAGCTTCCTGTGGGATTTGAACCCTGGTCCTCTTGCATGAGAGAAATCTAAGCTAATTTACTACTATAGTTACCTCCCTTGGATACTCTTCTGGACATAGGTATTCATTACAGGTCTTACCTTAAGCATGCTGATATTGAATGGTTCATTTACACTGACAAAATCTGTGTCTTACCTGTGAGTGAGAGCAATACATGAGGCACATGCTACCTCATCATGATCTTTACAGAACATCTCAACAACCCTGCCTGGATGCAGAGGACATCTCTGGGTGGGAAAGGTTGGCAAGGATCCATCTTGTCCAAAAGATCCAAAGTCAGCTTTTTCCATTAGTTCATGGTTCTTCATAGACGTAAATCTATTGTGTCCATCAAAAGGTGAACAGAAATATTCTTTGCATTGTACACAGTATTTCTCTGCCTCCCTTGTCCTGTTTTCTGCAGCACAAAGGTTGCATTTTATTTGAATAATTTCATCCGACATTATTTCTGCCTGTCTTGTCGCCATTTTGGGTTTATGAATTTAACAAGTTTTATCTAGTATAATCAATAATCAGGTGACTTTAAAGATACGTACTTAAACAACCTTAAAACATTATCTTAGGTAATGTTTACAGATATTGAATATCATTGACATTGATTCATATAGCTTATAATAAAGATAGTATTTCAAACATTTTTGGAAAGAAACTAAAAATAAAAATGCTGAAAAATGATTCGACATGAATGGCATTTTATGCACAAGTATTGAACATTTAAAAGCTCTTTCTATGCAGTGAACCCATTTAAGAGTTTTGTTCAATATAATGAGAATTTAATGCTTTTTGTAAAAATGGGGGCAGTTAAACCAAGCATTTGTTATTTGTTTGCTGTTAAAGAGTTTTTTGAGTCTGGAGATGAAAGAACCTAACAGACAAACTCATCTCATCCCTAAAAGTATTTTAATTAAGAAAAACATTCATAAGCATATTGCTGTATTTTCATATTTAATAAAAAAAATTTAATTTGTTAAGTCTTGACAATATATTTAAATTTGAATGTTCAAATATTTTGATTATTAAGGGCTTGCAGGAGTTCCATTTTACCCAGGAGATGACCCTTTTACTCTTGAAATTTCCAAAATGCCTTACTTTCACCCCTAGAGTTTTAGCTGAAGGGTCATTTTATCCTTAAATTAGGGATATTTTGGCTAATAATTGGCAGAATCCCTTTAAAAATGGTAAAAATTAGGCCCTTGAGGTTCAGCAGCTAGTGAAACCCCTGGCTTGAAATCCATCCTGATTAAGTTTTCTTAATGTGGTGACAGTAAGTTCTAACAATATCAAAGCTGAGCTTTTGCAGCACTTTTTCAAAAAGATTAACCTGACCTCTGAACAGTCAACTAAATTGAGGGACCACAAGTGGCAAATGCTTAGCCACTGACCTTTCCAAAGCAGGTTCTCATTTTTTGCCCCCTTAAGAGAGGCATAGTAAAATCACACTGTCCTTGAACCATTCATCTGCTCCAATTTTTCATTTCCAGTCAGAAAATTTATCATGTATGACCTGAAATAATTTGCTACAAGTGTTTACACATCAAGATGACACATGTTCCCACCTCCAAGGTCAAGGTGATACTTAGTTCTAATCACTATGCAATAAGGACATAGAGTATAAGACATTGTTTTTAGGCTATAACTTTCTCATATATGGACCGTTTTTAAAATTACTTGCATATGTATTTGGTATATCAAGACTTGACATGTCCCATACAAGTTGTGAGTTCCTAACTCTAAGGTCAAGGTCACACTTATTGCTTGATCACTAAGCAATGCTGCATACAAGGTGTTGGAAATGTTCAATGACTAGGCATGGCTGCCTTAAAGAACATAGAATATAAGTATGATATCCAGGCTGTTACTTTCTTGTGTTTGTGCGGCTCTTTAAAAAAGGCAATACATAAAGATCCCTTTGTCAGTTTATCCATCCATCCTTCAGAAGAAACCTGATGTTGACTATAACTTTAACATTTTTTAATTTTATTTCACCAAACTGTCAAATTATATTGCTTATGACAACAGGGTTGTGATGATTCCAAAATCTTTAGATTAGTGCCACATTTGACAGAGATATCCATCTTTTAATACTTGGATTTTGTCACGATAATTTAATGTTGGTCATAACCATGCCATTTCTTAGTATTTCTTCATTATTTTTAACAACAGAGTCATGACGATGCCAAATCTTTAGGCTAAGGTTACATTTGATGGAGTTATGCCCCTTTTATAAATGGATTTTGTCACAAAATCTTAATATTGGCCATTTCTTAATATTTTTTCATCAATCTTCAGACTGAGTTCTGTTTTCTGAAAAAAGTGAAATTTAATTAAACACTCATCTGGTAAAATAACTCGCCACATGGGTTTGGCCTATCAAGACAAGGTGTTGCATAATCCATGCCCATTCCTCAATCTCGAGGTCACACTTACTTTTTTATCATTTATGCTGCAATGAAGGACATAAAGAACTGAGTTGCACAGTTTGGAAAATTTACTTTACTAGTTAGAAGTGTGATATTATATGCTTTAATTCAGGGAACACAAACAAACAAGGCAAAACTAATTTTATTTTAAAACATTATTAAATCTGTTTCATACATTAAACTTAATATAAAGATTTTAATATGCTTAGCTATATCTTTGAGAATAAAAATATATGTTGGATTAACCACCTCAAAATTTACAAATATATTAATCAAATTTAACAGAAATCTTGCTTCAGTATTTTAAATAGTTACATGGAAAAAAAGAAAAAGAAAAATAACAATATTTGTAAGCACACAGACAAAAACATGGAGAAAAGAATGCTTGTGAATTGTGTCTGTTTACAAAACTTACACTTAATTATGAGTTATTTTTATATTAAATTAAGTAAAAGGGTCATTTAAAAGTGGAATCAATTATTTTACATTGGTTTATTTACAAATTTAATTCTAATGAATGTTTTTGTCCTTTGTATTACTCAAGTTCTAGCACTGTAATCTTGTTATTTTTATTAAGAGTTGCTATCAGTCTCTTCTTGTGAGGATCCAAGCACAAAGAATAAAGCCCTGATGTAACCTTCCCTAGCTCTCCTAACGGTTTGTTGTCCTGTCCTATCTGCACTATGTTTCTTGAAGAGTATCCACAGACAAACAGATTTCTACCATCAGTACATACTCCTGTTAATGATGCCACAGAAGGATCAGTCAGTGTGGACAGGTAGTTCCCCTGTATGTCAAGGATAACCAAACCCTTGCTGGTGTCTGCCACAAACACCCTGTCACCTGCAGCACTAACTGTAATGTGATTAGCAGATTGAAATATTTGTTTCCCAGAAGCATCAGATGGTATTCTCTTCAGTTCCTGGCCATTTGTATCATGGATGTAAACTGTATTCATCTCATCAGATATGAATAGTTTGCCATCCTTGTGAGTCAGACCCCGGCAGTAATGGTTTAGTTTGAGAGTACGGGTGGCAGTCAGCTTGGTACCCAGAGATACAAACTGGACAGTCTGATTATGCAGGGTTACTGCTGCTTCTGATTTACTGATCATACAAACAGCATGAGGTGAAGCTAGAAGGTCAATATAATCTGTTACTGTCTCTGTGGACAGATCAAATCGTTTCAACTTCTTGTTGCTGCAATCAGTCAGAAGCATACAACCATCTTCAGTGATACATGTGCCTTGGATAGTACATGTGTCACTGTCACTGACAAGCTTAACATCAATTTCTCTTTGAAGTTTTACCTTGTAAAGGCTGTCCTTTTGATAATTGATACGTTGTTTATTACATGAAACTTTGCCAAGTGCTTTCATTTGTTGTAAAAATACTTTCATTTTCTGATCAGCAGTGAAGCTGACAGTTTTCTCACTCTTCCTTTGTTGTTCTTTCACCACATCCTCTGCCTTGTTTGTTACCTTCTGTGCAAACTTTATGCTAACAAACTCCTGGGCTTTGTTTCCCTTGGACTTCTTAAACTGTGTAGATAATTTTTCCACTGCATCCATAATGTTGTTTACTTTATTCATTTCACTACTTAAGTTTGATTCAACCCTGTCAAACTCCTGTTTCAGTTCTTTAATTGTCTCTTTTTCCATGGTAACCAGCAGCTGTTGTAGCTCTTGTCTGAAGGCTTTGACAGACTCCACTTCTTTTTCAAAAGCTTCTTTAAGTTCTTTAATTTGGTTTTCTTTAGCAGATTTTATTTCCTGCATGCTTGTCTTTGTCTTGTGTATTTTGTGTTTTATGGTGGTCAGCTGGGTTTTGTTGTACAAACTGTCAATCTCCTCTGGTATAGAATGGATAGTTGTGCAGGTTCTGAAATGGGTAACAATAACAAAAATGACATTGGTTTGCATATTAAAGCATTTTAAGAAAGAAAATAGTGGTTTTGACATGTATGGGACAATCATATTGTTCTCAGGCAGCATGAATTGCTGGAATGTTATGACAAAATCAGAATATTGTAGACCCAGAACTGCAAACAATATAGTGTAGACCCTGATCAAACTATCCTGAATAATAATTATGCACTAATGAACATCACATAGTGGTTTAGATCTATAATGTCAGATATTGTTTGTAGAAATTTATTGAGTGAATGAATGATACAGTGTAGACCATGGTCAGTAAGTTTTAATTTGAAGTTTGTATCTACACCTTGTCATGGTTTGCAGTATATCAAATTGTAAAATGTGTCCATGAAGAAATTTCATTAAACTTTAAATTGATAAAAAGTGAGGTATAAATAGCCTAAATTTTACTTCTTGAGTGGATGTTATCATCATGAAATTTAACATTGATTACATGTAGTTTTAATATCTAGAAAATCAGCCAGGGCAGAGGGATTCTGAAGTTTTGAGGTAGAAATACCCAATGTTACAATTCAGGAATATCTTGACTTTCCTAGGTGGCAAGGCCAATCAATAGAGCATGATGATATTACAGGGTTGATTAACACTACAGTATTTTAAATCTAACACAATGTCTTACCTGTGAGTGAGAGCAATACATGAGGCACAAGCTACCTCATCATGATCTTTACAAAACATCTCCACAACCCTGCCTGGATGCAGAGAACATCTCTGGGTGGGAAAGTTTGGGAAGGATCCATCTTGTCCTAATGATCTAAAGTCAGCTTTTTCCATTAGTTCATGTTCCTTCATAGATGTAAACTTATTGTGTGTGTCAATACAAGGTGAACAGAAATATTCTTTGCATTGTACACAATATTTCACAGCCTCCCTTGTCCTGTTTTCTGTAACACAAAGATTACATTTTATTTGAATAATTTCATCGGACATAATTTCAGCTTGTCTAGTTGCCATTTTGGTTTTGTGGTAACATAATTAATAGATCAGGTGACTTTAACTATGTTCTATAAATAAACTATTTATCTATGCTAAAGAGATTAAAAAACATTTGCAAATATGAAAATGCCCATGATTAAGATTGAATTTGTGTTTTAGTTGCAAAGATATAGAATAAATAAAACACACATCTGCTTGTCCCATTTACTGTGTTTAAATGTTTAATTTATCTATTATGTGTTTAATATAAACAGCTATGTATATTCACAACAATTCCAAGGGTAAAAACTCCAGAAAAACACAAAAACTAAACCTGTTTAAATTATCTCCCTTATTCAGTAAACTGAGCAATCTAACCTTAATTGGGAAATGTGATTGTAATTTCCGTTTGGTTGATTTTTACAATAGTTTTGACATTTCTTTGAGGCACATAACTCTTTAAGATGATGATTTCTTAATTTGCTACTAATAAAAACCAATGAACATTTTTCAAATCAACTTTGATTTGACTTCTTACTTTACTTCTCCCACAGAGGACATAATTCTCATGGTTTCATTGAAATCATCTCAAAAGCCAACAACAGCATATTATTCCATCCTCTACTCTATTATTTCATAGGGAAGGTGAGAAGACATAGAACAGATAATGATACTAAGATGACATTTGTTAAATAACCATACTAAAAAAGTAAATACTTCTTGGTATACGATAAAAAACAACAGTAAAAGAGTGCACATTTTTAAGATACCCCAGACATATACCTTATATTTATTATGTTTTATGTTTTGTCCTATTTTAAAAGCATGTGCTATTGTCTTTGTGCCCATCTGTGATATTTTTCCCATCAATAGCAGTGTGCTAAACTTTGCATATTGCTTAAGTAGAGCATTAACACAAGACAAGAAATTGCAGAAAACACTGCAATTAACACAACACAAGTGAATTGTGAAAGTGTATTTTTTGTTTTTGTTTTTTATAATGACTGTTACTATTACTTGGCATACTACTGTTGTATCATTTAATTCCATGGGGATGAATATTCACACTAAAGACATAAATGACTTATTTGCAGAGGCATAACTTCTTGCAAGTATATTTTTCTATTTAGAAATACTATTACCAAATTTTCATACATTTATCCTAGCACTAAAATGAGAAATTAAAAACTGTATGATATATATACCTAATAATACAACAGTAATTCCCTGGCAGAAATGATTAACAAATATGGGACGCGTCACAGGTAAAGGTACTTTCGGACAGTTGACGTCAATCTTTGGAATGATGTCATAAGTTTGAGCAGACAACATTATTTATTATGCATTTCGCGGTAAAAGTACCTTTTTATTGTCAAAATGTGTAACGAAATCACATTTGAGTTATAAGAAATTGATTTAAAATTGTAAGTTCTTACTAAATTTAGTTAAAACTGAAACATCACTAAAAATGACCAAAGGTACCTTTTCCCGTGACGTGCCCCATATGCTAAAGCCAGAAGATACAGTGAAACCCCTATTACATTATTAAATATAGTTCCTGCTTTCTCTAGGAAGTAGATACAGCTGTTGAGCCAGCAGACAAATATGAGGTATATCAATGGGATTTGATTGTAACTTGTAAAATGCTATTTTGAGCATGTACCTGTTCTAAGTGTGCTATCTTACATTTGTTCATGATGTGGGGTAATAAATAATACAGTGTAGCTGTTGTTTTGGGTTTGACACAAATCTTTAATTATCAGGTCATAGAAAGATTGTGTTCCATAGGAAAGGTAAATTCAGTTTCAAACTCATTTAACATGTGTTGATACTAAAATAAAAATTATTTTTTATTACTCCCTGTGTCCTATACATTATTGTGCTGATATGCCCATTCACCATTAATGATTTTCCCAAGTTTGCTGTGATATGAACTATCTGTGTTGAATTTTCACTTTTCTACCAGTACAGTATAAAGGTCTGAGAAGTGGCATGGAAGACTTTATATTGTTTGTGAATCCCAAAGATTTACCATCTACCTCTGCTGCCAAGTTATTGTGTGTGTGTGAGTTTCGAGTTTATAACAACCTTATTCTTGATACCTAATTGTTGCCCTATGGATACACTTGGTACTTTTCATCCGTAAACCTTTTCGTTTAACATGCACGATACTATTTGTACATATTTTTATGAGACAGCTACTGCTTTACAGAAAATGGTTTTCATGTGCTGTGGATACAAATATGGTTTTACCTTTGAAACTTAAAACTCTTAGATACATTTGTACTGATGAATGTTGACAAAGAATATTATTCACTAAAAGCAAAGTTGACAAAGAGATTAAGACTGCTTGACTTGGGCTATCAGTGATTTTTGTTCATACACATGGAGAAAACAAAGTTTAATTTCTAGCTCTTGTCTTTTAAAAGCTGTGTGAGTTAAAACCATTTAAAATTAAACATTCAGATAAACTTAATTTTCTCACCTTTTAAAAGCTGTGTTAAATAAAAAAAACTATTAGAAAATAAACATTTGGATCAACTAAGTTAGATACAAAGTAACTGAAAGTTTTAAAATTAACAGTTTTAGGTATAAATAAGGTCTATGTTGTTTTCTAGGTAACACCAAACAGTGGAAAAGGGAACGATCAAGAGGATGAAATCTTTGTACGCTCAAAAACACAGAGGAATAAACCGAAGAAGAAGAAGTTGTACAGAGTTCACATGTTTAGTGACATCAGAACCAACAGTATCGGCTTACTTGATGCTTTCTATTTCTTCTACACAGCACCCGTGTCTGTCTTCATTGTTAATACTGTAAGTCAGCACTTTGTGTTTTAATATGACCATTATGTTAACGCAAATATTGTAGATCCAGATCAGTTGGCACATCTGTATCATATGATCAGGCTCTACTCTGTTCGGTTTCTGATTCATTAGGTTATTTCTGACCAAGAAGCAAACAGTGTAGATCAAGATCAAATGGCATGTATGTTCCAGATGATCTGGATCTAAACTGGTCACTCATGAAATAAACCTGTATATGTAATTATATGGAGTAAAGGGTTAATATGAATAATATTTAATCAACTACTGTTTATTTTCATAATTTCATGGTTTATGTGTGTTATTGAATTCATGGTTTGAATTTTTCTATAAGTTAAAGTTCATGTCTAAATGTTGTTAATTAAACTCATGGATTGACCCACCCGCAAAATCCATGCAAGTTAGTACTCCACAAATATTATTGAAATCGCAAAATATGTGTTTCAAAGTTTGTTGAAGGTGACTATGATACCAGGTCTAAAACAGGGATCTAAGTTACTGAACTAATTGGACTCCAAGGAAGATTGAATACATGATTATACATAGAACTGAAAGTAAATGAGCCATGCCTCAGTGAAAATGTGTTTTAAAAAGAGATTTAAAAGCCACTTAAAACAATCAATATCAAAATAATGCAGACTTGATTTGATAAAGCCTGTCAACTGATAGTAACGGAAATGCATATTCTTGTCTGCACCACCATTTAAAGTAAGATTAGAACAACTATATTGCAGAGGACTTTTATGTTGAGTTGATCATTCCACCATAAAGGAATTTTTCTTGATTGAATGTCAGTTATAAATGAGCTATTACACAACACTTGTATTTTCAGATTGCATACATGGTGTTTTTGGGGTTGTTCGCATACTTTGTACTGACTGACCTGTATCCAGATAAACATTCCATCATAGAGTACATCGTTTGGGGATGGTGTATCACCATGGTGATTGAAGAAATCCGACAGGTTAGTTGCCTTGACACCGCTTTTTACTGCTTTGGAGAATCACCTTTATTTGAGAGAGATTCCTAGTTAGAAAGCAGTTCTGCAGTTAATTATATAAACTACAGAGTGTACATCAGGGTAGGATGCAAGATTTGCAGAAAAAGAGTTTGTTAGTGGCAGTCTTAGGGTAGTTATTATATAATAATTTCAACTTTCTGGCCAAAATCCCCATGAAAATTAAATCTTGCTGTCCAAAAAGGGGGATCTGGCAGCATTTACTCTACTTGTCGGTAACTTTAAAATATACAGTAAAACAACTGGATAAGATAAAATTAGGAAATAATAAATGTCTTCTGATGATAATTTGTAGAATACATATAACAAAGGCAGAGTTTCAATGCATAAAAATCACAGGAACCCGAGTTTTCACATGTTTTTATATAGGAAAAAAAAAAGTCAAATGTGGTATCTGGACATTTTCTGATGAAGCAATAAAGGTCTATCTGTGGATAAAAGGGTCAAAAATGTCAAAAACCATCAATGATGTCATGCAAGGAATTCAGACATGTAGTGCTGATATGTTAAACATTTAATTAGATCTATGTGATTTAAATATTCAGTTTATGCTTGCATTCTGGATTTGACAGTTGTATATGCATAAATTCTAATAAAATGAATTATATACATATCAGTATATTTAAGTACAGTCAAACCTGTATTAAGCAGCCACCCAAGGGAGTGACAAAAAGTGGCTGCTTCACACTAAATGTCAGTTTTGGACATATTCTAACTGACTGTCTGTTCAAGACAGGTGGTTGCTGAATGCAGGTAGCTGCTTAGGCAGGTTTGACTGTATTTCAACAAATGGGAAGTATTGTCTTGCCTGCTTTTCAGGTGTTATCAAATGACCGACGTTCTTTGTACTACAAACTGATGGGCTGGTTTGGCTCCATGTGGAACCGGTTTGATCTTTTGATGTACCTGCTGTTCGTAGTGTCTGTCATTCTGAGATTCACACTAAACGATGACAGGTTTACATATGCCAGGATTACCTATAGGTATGTCTTTATGCATTGGTTAACTCTTTCTTCTCTCTAAACCATTTAACTGTTGCCATTTCAGCCAATCAGATCCTTGAGATTTGAGACTGATCTCAAATCTTAGTTTTATGATCTTGGGCACAGATCCTTGAGATTTGAGACTGATCTCCTGATTAAGTTTTATGATCTTTGGACCAGTATGCCATTGATCATCTGATATTGACAGTGACTATTTAAGAAATCACCTTTTAAGAATTGTAGTTTAAAATGTGTTGCCTTTATATTTGGATATTGCATATACCTATTCATCTCTATTAATAATCTCCAGTTAAATATTTATAATTGATCTGTGAATACTTTAATAAAGAAATTTGTTTTCCTTTGAAAGAAATATATCATTGCATAGAAGAATGTATTATAATAGAGCTTAGAACATCATAACTATATAGGCTACATCAGATAAGAAACATCTTGGTTTTCTGAAGGTTGCTTAAATAGATACACCTTGTCGTGAGATTATTAAGCAGAACTCCAAACAATTTACTTGCTTGTAATAAAACATTTAAACTACAAAAAATATAACTGCAGTTTTATGGTGAATCATTTCAGTATCACAGTGGCTATGTACTTCCTGAGGTTTATGCAAGTGTTCTTTGTGGAGAAGAATATCGGACCAAAAGTTATTATGATCTACAACATGGTAAGCAAAAAAAAAAACCCAAAACTAGAAAATTTGTCTATTACAACAGGAAACCTTGGTCTGAACCTGTCATTCAGGCTTCACTTTGTCATTTGGACTTGCTGTTTCTTCTATTCTACTGCATTGAAATTTTCCAGCTTCACACAAACACTTCTTGGCATTTAATGAATTGAATCTTTTTTTTTTCTCCATCAACTGTATCACTGATTACTAGCAGTTCTTTCTTTGAAATAAAGAACATTGAAACAATATTTTAAGCAAGTAATGTTTCTTCTTACAAACTAATTATTATCAACTCTTATTGCATCAGTTTTCAGTTACAATAGTTATTAAACTGAAATACCGTATAGCGGGTTATTTCTGCGGTCATAAATTTCTGCATTTTACCCTCAAAAATGGACGCAAAAATTTCTGCGTTTTTTATTTCTGCGTTTTCGGTTCCCATGAAGGATAAATTTCTGCGGTTCATATTGGGTAAGGTGTCGTAAGAATAACACGACTGTGATATATGTACACATACTATTTGTTTTTCACAGATATTTTATTCATGGGTAATACCTGTTACTCAATTTATTTTATCAAAAAATAACAAAAAGATATTATCTATCCAATGAATAACAACTCTCAAACAACTATTCAACTGATTTGAATGCTTGAGCAAATGTCGCGTTTATACTATGCCTATATGATAAAATGAGATAATATTTTGCGATTTAAATTTCTGCTGGTTTTTTTTTCTGCTGGACATATTTCTGCGATTTCATCCAAAGACCGCAGAAACGCAGAAATTTGGCACCCGCAGAAATTACCCGCTATACGGTAAAATTGATTTAACTGTTTCAAGAAAGTTTAGCCCTTGAAAAGTTTGTCACATTAGCATCCAGTGTTGACTAAGTTCAGCCTAGAATAGTGTCTACACTGTTTGCTGTCCAATTACTAAATTCTGTGTGTTAAGGGGTAGCATGAAATAACATACATGAGCCTGTGTTTGGAAAATTGTCTGGTACTGAGTCACAGAGTGTTGTAAATTATTTCTTATTTTTCTGGAGCTCAGTTTATTTATGATTCCAATATATTTATAAAGAAGTGACAGGTTTTTGTAAACTCTACAAAACTTTGACTGTTTCAGGTGATAGATCTGGTATTTTTCCTGGGAATTTTCCTCCTGTTCCTGCTCAGCTTTGGGATCATGTACCAGGCCAACCTGTATCCAAACTCCCCACCCAGCTGGTATCTGTTGAAGAGTGTGCTGTATATACCTTACTTCCAGATGTATGGAGAGCTCTTCTTGGACGATCTTAATGGTATTTGATTTCACATTCTCGATGGTTTGTAAAAAAAAATATTGTAGATCCAGATCAGCTGGCACATATGTGCCATCTGATCAGGATCTTAACTGCTTGCTTTTGAGATGTAACTAACAAATCGAAAAGCAAATAGAGCCGCCCCTAATCAGATATCACAGATGTGATCTGATGAGCTGATCTGGATCTACACTGTTCACACAAGCATACATAATCGAAGAAAAGGTTTAAACTGCCTTTTCACAGTTTAAGGATGAAAATATAAAGTGTAAAGTGTTTTGATATATCAAAATTGATAATATAATCTTTGGTAAATTATTTAGTAATCTTAGACAGTTAACATATGTGTATATGCTTAATGAGGGAAATCCTTGGTCTGTCACTTAAGTTAGGACTCAACTGCAACATCTTTGCTGAAGATTTTAAAACTGAGAATGGAAACCAGTCTCAAATCTCAAGGATCTGATTGGCTGAAATGCAACCAGTCGCCATTTCAGCCAATCAGATCCTTGAGATTTGAGGCTAGTTTCCATTCTAAGTTTTATAATTTTGGTGCCTGGTGGATTTCTTGTAAGCTGGTTCCCTTGCCTGAAATATAAGTCAGTAAAACGTGTATGTGTTTTTACTCTAGGCGAGCTTCCAGGCTGTACAACCAATGAGAGCATCTGGCGCCTGGATGGTGGGACAAATCGTTGTCCTGAAACGAATGCACTTGTACCTCTGCTAGGAGCAATATACCTCGTACTGACCAATATACTCCTTCTTAACCTGCTGATTGCCATGTTCAGGTGGGTTTATGGAATTCTTTATTTGAAAGTGGTGCTTCAGTTTTGGTAATGTTAATATTTTACTCTAACCTTGCTAATGGTTCAAGTTTCACTTCAGTCTCCTTACTTAACCAATCAAAAGGATTCAAATAATTCAAAAGTCTTTTTTTACCATTAAAAAAAAATAAACTCCACACATATAATTTGTTCAGTATATTTTTACATTCTTAGATATTTGTTAAATTACTTATTAATTTAATTTACACTTTATATTATGTGCTAACAATGTAAATCTGGTTTGAGCCCACACAGCCATGCATCTTATCAGGATTTGCACTTTGTTGGCTTGTTGGTAAGAAAACCTATTGAATCATAAAGAAAAATGTAGATCCTGATCAGATAACACAGATATGCCTACTGATCTAGATCTTCTCTGTTCACTAATGAATAACAGCCATATCCCATAGAGTAAATCTTTAAAAAATTCAGTATATTATTTCTATTCTTATGTAACTATAGATGCTTATGTATGCTATTAGAATATTCTATGTATTTCAGTTACACATTCCAGACAGTACAGGACAAGTCAGAGCAGGTGTGGCGGTTTTACCGTTACAGTCTGGTGTACGAGTTTTATGATCGTCCCAAGTTCTTCCCTCCCCTGATCATCCTCAGCCATATCTACAGGACCATCCTGTGGATCACACGCAAAACATGTTCTACCAAGAAATACCAAAACGAATTTAGTAAGATACTAGAGTTATTATAATTGCACTTCAGAGCCTTGCATCACTGTTGCATTTTCTCTTTACTCTACATTTATGGGTTTTATTACAAGTTCAACCTGTGCAGATCCAGATCAGCTAGCACATCAGTGCTGTCTGATCAGGTTCTACACTTTTTGCTTTTTTAGTAATTAGTTATCTTTTTTTCTGACAAAAAAATGAACAGTATAGATTCTCTCTCTCTCTCTCTGTGATAGTATTTAATATAGAAAGGAATAGTTTATATTAAGACCTGCATGTTTTAATTATTGGCCTATTATGTTTGCTTTTTAGATCTATAGGGGAAGAGCCGTTTGCTAATGTTGTCGAAACTTGTGGCTCAACCCTTTTGCTGTTTGTTTCTCACTATATTTGTAATTCTCTGCATTGATATTTGATGAACATGCAATGAAATATTATTAAATATGATTAAACTAACAGCATCCTGATCCAACATGAGTGTCCAACTTAGTAAGCACATAAAACCAAGGGTTAAGTTAGTAGCAGTAACAGAATACATCTGGCCTGACATATTTATAATCTTCTATGTTAAGAATTACAGGATCTCATTGAACTTCCTGTTTATAATGAGCTTTTAGAATTCTTGGATGTCCATCTTGTAATTGATTTGTTTGCAGTCTACCATCAACATTTGTAATGTGATTATCATTGCATTGGCTCAGAATGTTTGTTTAGATGATGTCTCAAACATGTTTTAAACTATTCAACAGCTGTCAAAATTTGATGTTTTGGTCAAATTGAATGAAAATCTACTTAACACAACATAGGTTAGAGGTTTTCATTCACTAGTCGTCCTGGTGATATCCTGCACATATTTGATACTGGACCAGTTGGGTCTAAACTTTAGGTCAAATAAAAGAAAATTATATTTAAAAGAGGAATGTACCATTTCAAAATTAAATATCATGGATTAAAAAAGTAGGCCACTTGGTTAAATAAAATATAAGATTTATGAACACCAAGAGAAACCATACTTTTCATCAGATTTTCCAGTATTGTGCTCAGAATGTTTGTCTTAGGGATATATTTTATTATATTTAATTGGAATTATCTGGGGTCTAGGACCAATCAAAGTTGAATCTTACTGACAAAATAGAAGCTACAAGTGTTATCAACTTGCTCAGACTGTTTGACAACAATATCCAATCTAAAATTAAATCTAGGTTATTTGTCTTTTATTTTGGTCAAGATCTTGGTCACTAGGTCAAATGTAAGAAAAACCTTAATAATGCAGTAGATGTCACTTTTTAACCTGATTCTCATCAAACTTGATCAGAATGTTATTTGTATATGATTTCATAACATCTTAAGTGAATGGATGATTATATGACTGCTGATATATTAAATAAAGAGAATCGTCAATACAGCACAAACATGTTCTGTTACAGAATTAAATCTTGATGAAAAGGATAACAACCGGTTGACGTTGTTCGTCAGGGCAGCTACAGAAAACTATCTCAATGTCTCTAATAAGGCCCAGCGTGAGGAACTTAGTAACAAAGTGGCTAACACTGCAGAAAGGTAATGTTTGAGATGTGTGGAGGTATTATTTGTTTTGTTAGAGCAAGCATAAAGTTCTACCATTGAT
The DNA here is from genome assembly GCA_038501625.1 of Corbicula japonica. Lineage (NCBI taxonomy): Eukaryota > Metazoa > Mollusca > Bivalvia > Venerida > Cyrenidae > Corbicula > Corbicula japonica. The sequence continues at coordinate 12,899,994 of JAZAYU010000010.1, forward strand.
TGTTCTTTATAGATAAAAAAACGTATTGAGAAGGAGTTGGAACATGTTTTAAAATTATAGACTTTTGGAGTGTTATTCATCAACTTAGTGCAAAAATGGTGCAAGTACCGTTGAAGAATTCAGTAGTTTTTGTAAGAATTCCAAACTATTTTTATAAAAAATATTTACAGTAATCATAAAAAACTGGGCAACTCACACACTGTTTCACCAATGCCAATAAAACGACCAAAATATATTAAGGCTTTTTATTATCTACGTCAAGACTTGAGCATATAATGATCAGTGGTATCACTAAACAATCAGATTACCTTGATAGTTTGAAAAAACATAACTGGTTGGATTTGATTTTAGGATTGAAAGAGTGATAGAAGAGTTAGATAGCATCAAGGATCATGTGAGGATGGTTCGAGCCTCGCCGATCGTGGATGAGAATAGTCCCGGTACTGCCGAACCAATGTTACCTGTACCTGTGGGAGAAAGCATCGTCCCATTGTCAGCAAGGTATGTCTGCAATGTTGTTTAACCCTTTACTCCACAGATACAGCTTTATCGCATTGGCAAACAGTTTAGATCCAGATCAGCCGACACATTCCTGCCATCTGATCAGGATCTAAACTGTTCGCTTTTTAGCTCACCTGAGCACGAAGTGCTCATGGTGAGCTTTTGTGATCGCCTGATGTCCGTCGTCCGTGCGTGCGTTGTCAACTTTTTCTTCAAACGACTTCTTCTCCTGAACTCCTGGGCAAATCTTGCTGAAACTTGGCAGGAATGTTCCTTGCATGAAGCTCTTCCAAAGTTGTTCAAAGAAATCAATTCCATGCAGAACTCTGGTTGCCATGGCAACCGAAAGGAAAAACTTTAAAAATCTTCTTGTCTGAAACCACAAGGCCTAGAGCTTAGATATTTGGCATTTAGCATCCTCTAGTGGAACTCTACAAAGTTTGTTCAAATTATTTCCCTGGGGTCAAATTGGCCCCGCCCCAGGGGTCACTTCATTTTACATAGACTTGTATAGGAAAAACTTTAAAAATCTTCTTGTCTGAAACCACAAGGCCTAGAGCTTAGATATTTGGCATTTAGCACCCTCTAGTGGAACTCTACAAAGATTGTTCAAATGATTTCCCTGGGGTCAAAATTGGCCCCATCCCAGGGGTCACTTCATTTTACAAAGACTTATATAGGAAAAACTTTTAAAATCTTCTTGTCTGAAACCACAAGGCGGCGAGCTTAGATATTTGGCATTTAGCATCCTCTAGTGGAACTCTACAAAGATTGTTCAAATTATTTCCCAGGGGTCTAAATTGGCCCAACCCCAGGGGTCACTTCATTTTATATAGACTTGTATAGGAAAAACTTTAAAAATCTTCTTGTCTGAAACCACAAGGCCTAGAGCTTAGATATTTGGCATTTAGCATCCTCTAGTGGACCTCTACAAAGTTTGTTCAAATTATTTCCCTGGGGTCTAAATTGGCCCCGCCCCAGGGGTCACTTCATTTTACATAGACTTATATAGGAAAAATCTTCTTGTCTGAAACCACAAGGCCTAGGGCTTAGATATTTGGTATTTAGCATCCTCTAGTAGAACTCTACAAAGAATGTTCAAATTATTTCCTTGGGGTCAAAATTGGCCCTGCCCCAGGGGTCACTTCATTTTGCATAGACTTATATAGGAAAAACTTCAAAAATTTCTTGTCTGAAACCACAAGGCCTTGTGCTTAGATATTTGGCATTTAGCATCCTCTAGTGGAACTCTACAAAGATTGTTCAAATGATTTCCCTGGGGTCAAAATTGGCCCTGCCCCAGGGGTCACTTCATTTTGCATAGACTTATATAGGAAAAACTTCAAAAATCTTCTTGTCTGAAACCACAAGGCCTAGAACTTAGATATTTGGCACTTAGCACCCTCTAGTGGAACTCTACAAAGATTGTTCAAATTATTTCCCTGGGGTCAAAATTGGCCCCGCCCCAGGGGTCACTTCATTTTACATAGACTTATATACTAATATAGGAAAAGCTTTAAAAATCTTCTTGTCTGAAACCACAAGGCCTAGAGCTTAGATATTTGGCATTTAGCATCCTCTAATGGAACTCTACAAAGATTGTTCAAATTATTTCCCAGGGGTGTAAATTGGCCCCGCCCCAGGGGTCACTTCATTTTATATAGACTTGTATAGGAAAAACTTTAAAAATCTTCTTGTCTGAAACCACAAGGCCTAGAGCTTAGATATTTGGCATTTAGTCCTCTAGTGGAACTCTACAAAGATTGTTCAAATTATTTCCCTGGGGTCAAAATTGGCCCCACCCCAGGGGTCACTTCATTTTGCATATACTTGGGGTCACTTCATTTTGCATAGACTTATATAGGAAAAACTTTAAAAATCTTCCTGTCTGAAACCACAAGGCCTAGAGCTTAGATATTTGGCGTTTTGCACCCTCTAGTGGAACTCTACAAAGATTGTTCAAATGATTTTCCTGGGGTCAAAATTGGCCCCGCCCCAGGGGTCACTTCAATTTATATAGACTTATGTAGGAAAAACTTTAAAAATCTTCTTGTCTGAAACCACAAGGCCTAGAGCTTAGATATTTGGCATTTAGCATCCTCTAGTGGAACTCTACAAAGATTGTTCAAATGATTTCCCTGGGATCAAAATTGGCCCCGCCCCAGGGGTCACTTCATTTTGCATAGACTTATATAGGAAAAACTTTAAAAAATCTTCTTGTCTGAAACCACATGGCCTAGAGCTTAGATATTTGGCATTTAGCATCCTCTATTGGAACTCTTCAAAGATTGTTCAAATGATTTCCCTGGGGTCAAAATTGGCCCCGCCCCAGGGGTCACTTCATTTTACATAGACTTGTATAGGAAAAACTTTAAAAATCTGAAACCACAAGCTGAGAGTACTTTTGTAGTCAGGTGAGCGATATAAGGCCATCATGGCCCTCTTGTTTAATTCGTTAGGTTATTTCTGACCAAACTGCAACCAGTGCAGATCATGATTAGACTGCAAGGGCGTGCTGGCTGATCTGGATCTACACTGGTTGCACACGTGTAAAAAAATATGTTTTTTTATAGCTTTTTTTATCACAATAAATTCTATTGTGAACTTAATTTTAATACTTAGTAAACCAAAAATAAAAAAACTCAGTCACGCTTTTATGGGAAAACAAAGTTTGTAATGCAATGACAATTTGTGGGAACATAATCTGACTGCACATACAAGCTACACTTGTTACACTTGCATTCTTGCTTAAAAATGCTAATTGTCAAGGCAACATGCATATATCTGAGGTCATCCAAACGATGCTTTTGTTCTTGTTTTATTACTGTCGTTAATACTTTCTGAATATGGCATGTTTTTTTGCAAAGAAGAAGCAAACTTGGAGAAATACATATTGATACAGATGAACTTTTTATGAATTATGAAATTGATATACTTATTAACTTTGACTTTTAGGAAAACATCAAACCTCCATTCTACAATAGAACTGATGCAGGCACACATTAATGATCTTAGTGACCAGGTGGCACATTCTAACCTCCAGAATGCACAGATCATGTCGATGCTGCAGAAAATCATGTCACAACAGCAACCACGGGCCAGCACACTGGAAATCAGTGAAATCAATCAATGATCATGTGTTGACTACAGACGATTATGTATTATCAATAAAATGCATCTGAACCCAAGGTTATAAAACTGAGCATGGAAACCAGTCTCAAATCTCAATCATCTGATTGGCTGAAATGGCGACCAGATCAGATGCTTGAGATTTGAGACTGGTTTCCAATCTCAGCTTTATAACCTTCAGTCCGGTTCTCATAAAGTCTGTGATAATCATGTAATGTGTATTGGACCATTTTTCATATTGACAGTTAAGTTAAGATAAAGTTAATATGCAAAACATAAAACAGTGCTGATACTATTTTATCATGGTATTCAGTGGGTTTTAATTTTTGCCTTTTTCACAATAGAAAAAATGTGTGAAATCAAACCCTAGCTAATTCAAATGATAAATATCTGTTTTTACAAGAATTTCACAAAGCCATGCTCGCACGAAAATGTTGTTTTGCTCTCTGCACAAAAATTCTTCCATGTAAAATTTAATGATAACCCAATGGATCAGTATATGATGCATCAGTAGATTTTACCTATTTTTGTCAGCAAGTGATAATATGCTTAAATAAAATGTTTTTGATAATGAGAATACATGTATTAGGTTTATTGGAAGTACTGTTGGGGTTCAATATATGTCCATATGTAGGAATCAACTCAGTGAAATCAATCAGGCCCCAACATTATAAAACTTAGAAAGGAAACCAGTCTCAAATTTCAAGCATCAGGTTGACTGAAATGAAGACTTGTCTCTATGGTTTCAAAACTCAGTTTTATAATCTTAAGCACTGGATAAGGCACATAAAAATGGTAATGTTTGTATAGTGATGACTATCAGATACATGCAATATGCATATAATTAATGTGCCTCTAACTATATCGATGCTAATGACACCACACACCACAGTTTTAATAAGTAATATTATCATGGCCTAAATTTACCTGTCACTGTGAAGTATTTCTGTGATTATATGCTGATATTGAGCACATTTTATGTGTATTGTAGCAATTGTCCAGATGTATTTCACCATTATAGTAATGGTACATCTGTTATCAACTTATAATACATTGTGATGCTTGCTGTTTGTCCATTAAAAATGTAGCAGTTATAATGTGCTCATATAGAAAACTTACAAGACCAACTTAATGTTCCAGGAATTTAATACTCATCATTTTAGATGAGGTTGCTTATCCCAGCATAACCTGTGATACACATATGCCAAATGGCTTTTCTTAGAATCTGGGAATTTGGTGATGTTTTTTTTATTTGGCACTTACTTTCTTCGTGCCTTGACTAAATTTAATATCATAGCTATCATAGCATTCCTTTGTCAGTCTTAATTCACCCAAAATATGCTGTCTTGTGGATGTAAAATGTGGGCCCATACTTGGATTCAGTGTTTTTGTTTTTGCTGGTACCTTATTATCATGGATATTGCTCAAAGAATGATAGACCCACTTGGTCAACAGAATTCAGCCGTATTGAGCCAGAAGTTCTTAAAATGTTTTAGTGTTCTGATAATTTAAGATATCCAATTGGGTGAAAGTTTTCAGATGTATGCCTGAAATTCAGTTTTTTATGTGTCTAAAAATGATTTATTTTCTTCATTTTCCCTACATAAATTGACAAATTTTCAGGATTTCAGATTTTTCAGAATTCCTAACTTGAACCATTGATATTAATCCACTTGTTTCTCTTAATTTGGCAAGAGGTCATTGGAAGTCAAGTTCCATGCTTTATTTATACAAGTAAATCTATTTATTTTGACACATGACTGATCTGATAAACTTTACTGATATTAAGCACTAAGACTGTGTATAATGTTTTATATCTCCTTAAATATCTGTTATGATACTCTGCTCATTTCTAGGAAACTGTTACTGTGTTTACATTGTTCGACAGTTGGTTATGATTTTATTGACCAGATAATTTTAGATAATTTTAGATTCTTTAATAGATTATATTAATCATGTTGGTTGTAATTGTTTTAAATTATTAATGAAAATTGATATGCTCAACTTTATTATAGAATATTCTGTATCATTATGGTTATACAAATACATGTATGTGTTTTATTATTTGACATAAGCTGTCTTCAAATTCAATTTTTTTTTTGATTTGTGTAGCCACATTTTAAACCTTTCCTGTAGACCTGTGAATTGTGATTGCAGTATTACAGTAGATCAGGTTGTGGACTGAGAATTGGCAAAAACAAGGAAAGGCTTGTACAGGTCTGCACCTGTCACAGGGGCAGGGTCTACACTTGCAACAGACACTAATAATTGGTTTCAGGCAGGATGGGGGTTGTCATTTAACCTTTACTCCATTGGTACACCTTTATTTCATGGGGAAACATTGTAGACCCAGATCAGCCGGCACATCAGTGCCATCTGATCAGGATCTACACTGTTCACTTTTAGATTCATTATGTTATTTCTAATCAAAGATGCAACCAGTGCAGATTCAGATCAGATGGCACAGATGTGCAAGCAGATCTGGATCTACACTGGTCACACATGCATTAAAATGTGAATATATGGAGGAAAGCATTAAAATGTTTCTCATTTCCATTTGAGATAGATACACTGTATTGATATTTATTATATTATATAAAAACATATCTTTACATACTGAACCGGGTACTTTTTAATAATTTTCTTTTCTATGCTTGTTGATAATAGTGTAGATATATACATGTTATGTTATGTTTACATTGTATTAGAACCTTTTTATGCCCCCGCCATGAAATGGCGACGGGCATTAAGAGTTGCTCCTGTCCGTCCGTCCTTCCGTCCGTCCGTCCGTCCGTCCGTCCGTCCGATATTCTCGTGAACGCAACTCCTCCTAAACTACTGGTGGGAATTTAATGAAACTTTACCACAATGCTTGGCTTGATATGTAGTTGTGCATGAAGGTGGGGTTTCGCTCTTACATGTTCCGTTCAGAAGTTATGGCCCTTTGATACTTCCATTTACATTAGTTTTAATAGGAATATATCTTTTGAACGCAACTTCTCCTAAACTACTGGTGGGAATTTAATGAAACTTTACCACAATGCTTGGCTTGATATGTAGTTGTGCATGAAGGTGGGGTTTTGCTCTTACATGTTCCGTTCAGAACTTATGGCCCTTTGATACTTCCATTTACATTAGTTTTAATAGGAATATATCTCGTGAACGCAACTCCTCCTACACTACTGGTGGGAATTTAATGAAACTTTACCACAATGCTTGGCTTGATATGTAGTTGTGCATGAAGGTGGGGTTTTGCTCTTACATATTCCGTTCAGAAGTTATGGCCCTTTGATACTTCCATTTAGATTAGTTTTAATAGGAATATATCTTGTGAACGCAACTCCTCCTACACTACTGGTGGGAATTTAATGAAACTTTACCACAATGCTTGGCCTGATATGTTGTTGTGCATAAAGGTGGGGTTTTGCTCTTACATGTTCTGTTCAAAAGTTATGGCCCTTTGATAATTTCATTTACATTAGTTTTATTCTTATATTTTGTGTTAAGCAAAATATGCATTTTGCCCATAACTTTAAAACTACTTGAGATATTGCCTTGAAACTTGAAATATATTTTCACCATCAAAATCTACATCATAACCAACAAGACCCATAACCCTGCTTCCAATATTTTTTCAAATTATGCCCCTTCTTCACTTACATTTTGTGTTAAGCAAAATATACACTTGGCCCTTAACTTTGTTATGAATGGAGAGATTTCAAAATAACTTGGCACAATTGTTCACCAAGACAAGGTGGTGTGTCGCATACAACACCCATGCCTGTAGGTCCAAGGTCAAGGTCACTGTTACTAAAAATAGAAATTTCTTGCAAAATTGTGTCGGCTCTGTAACTTTGTTATTTGTTATTGGATTTTTAAATAACTTGGTTTAATTGATCACCATATTAAGACTGTGTGTCACATACATTCCCAAGCCTGTAGGTCCAAGGTCAAGGTCAATGTTACTAAAAATAGAATTTTCTTCTCCAGGCTGTAACTTTGTTATGAATGGAGGGATTTCAAAATAACTTGGCACACATGTTCACCATGACAGGGTGGTGTGTCCACACAAAACCCATGCCTGTAGATCCAAGGTCAAGGTCACTGTTACTAAAAATAGAATTTTCTTGTAATAGGAATATATCTCGTGAACACAACTTGTCCTACACTACTGCTGGGAGCTTTATGAAAAACCCATAGCGGGGGCATCTGTGTCCTTTGGACACATTTCTAGTTTAAAGATTGTTTGTAAAATGCAGTTTATTGAATTGTCGGCTATGAAAAAATGTTAAAAACAACCAAATTTAACCCTTTCCTCCATAAATGCAACTTTATTGCGAGGGAAAACAGTTAAGATTCAGATCAGCCGGCACAGCCCTGCTGTCTGATCAGGATCTAAACTGTTTGCTTTTTGTTTCTGACCAAAATGCGAACATTGCAGATCCTGATCAGATGGCACAGATGTGCCAGCTGATCTGGATCTACACTGATGGCACATGCATAAAAATGCGTATTCATGGAGGAAAGGGTAAACTAAATTCCAAGTATTCTTTAAACAAATCAGAAAAGATGTTAATGGAGAAGAGCGAGAAGCTGAGTGGTTAGAGCTGTGTATTTTCACAGTGTCGACTTAACAGTCATTGGTTTGATTCCTACTCAGACTCCATATTAAATAATAAATTGGGACACATTTAACCCTTTCCTCCACATATTAGCATGTGCGACCAGTGTAGATCCAGATCAGCTGGCACATCGGTGCCGTCTGATCAGGATCTGCACTGGTCGCATTTTAGTCAGAAATAACCTAACAAATCAAAAAGCAAACAGTTTAGATCCTGATCAGACGGCACACATGTGCCGGCTGATTTGGATCTAAAATGTTCACCCATACAATAAAGTTGTGTATATGGAGGAAAGGGTTTAAGGGGCATGAATAAAAGTAGGCTGAAGAGTGTATACTCCAGAAATGTGTTCGTGGACTTAATAATAGTTTCTACTTTAAATTTTATAATCTGAGAAAAGTAAAAGCAAAAGCTTTTCAGGGTTTGATGCAATATTTCCAGAAAGGAGGTTTGTTTGGGACAGTCTTGGTAGTTTTATGATAATTGCCAACTTTCTGGCCAAAATTCCCATGAAAATCAAATATTGCTGCCCAAAGAGGAGGTTAGAGCACCCCCACCAAATCCCCTCTGGGTCCACCCATCTGTTAGTAATAACCAGAGTGTTAACTCTCTTCTTTCTGCTATTGCATTGAGCATGTATTTTCCTAAAGGTTTCTTTCATTTACATGGGTATTTTTAAACACTTAAAATTACAACTAGAATGTGTCCTTGGACAATGATGCCCCCACTGCAGCAACAAAATTTGTAATAACAAAGGGCCATAACTCTGGTAAAAATGGTCGCAGGAAAAATTCCTTTCTTTACGATCATCTACACATCCTGCTTGATCATCTGTGCAAGTTTAAAAGAAATCCGCCTTATAGTTTAGGAGGAGAAGATGCCACAAGATTTGGGGACATACGGACGGACAGACAAGTGCAACACTATATGCCTCCCACTTTGTAGGGGCATAACAAAATCTGTTTTAAAGACCACTCAGTGAAATACAATAAAGTGGTCGTTAAAGGCAAATGTTGTTTGTTTACAGGTGATTTTGTTCTTTAAATAAGTTTATGGGACAAATAAAATGTGGTCCTTATCCACAGGTGGTATTTATTCACATGGTTTTTAGAACAGGTTTGACTATATGGTATTGTTTGTTTTAGTTTAAAAGTTTTTGCAGATTTACCTTTAATAACAGCTACTGTAATTAAAATTAGGTTCATTATTTTTGTGACTTTTCTACGCCACTTTCTATTGTATCTTATTTTTTCTGAACTTTATCGAAAATGGTATTAAAAATGTTAAAAGATATGCTCTCACTAGTCTGATGTTTTACTTGCAGATTATGTAATATTTTATTTAATATATTTTTTATTTATTATGGAACCATGTTTCAGCATTTCCATTATAGAAATGTTATTAGCCACAATTATGATAATTTGGTTTTGATGCTATTTTCTTATAAAACTCTGTTTAAAATTATCACTCTTAGCGAATTATCATACTGGATCTACACTGTTCTTATAAAATGTTTTACAATATTTTATTTTATTATGTGTTGTGCAACCTGTGATGAAATTATTTTTTATAAAACACCCACACTTCTAGATCTACATGTTTTACTCACTATTACCTGTATATAGATTAGATGAAAACTAATTGCAATTTGATGTTAATATATCAAATGAAGAAATAAATGTTATCATACAAATCCTTTTTGTTATACATCGTCTGTTTTTGTACGGATTTCTCCACATATACATATTTTATTGCATGTATGACAAATGTAAATCCAGATCAGCTGTTACATCCTTGCCATTTGATATGGATCTATAGTGGCCACTTCTGGGTTAGAAATAACTTAGATTAAATGTTAACAGTGTAGATCCTGGTCAGATGGTGAATTTGCTAGCTGATCTGGTTCTAAGTACACTTTTCAGTCCCAGGCCCTAACAAACATTCAAGTGAAGTACATATATTCTCATATTCTCACCATGCATATGGCTAGTTTACCCTTTCTTCCTTTATTGGTTGGATGAATATTGTAGATCCAGATCAGCTGGCACATCCATTCCATCTGATCAGGATCTTCACTATTTGCTTTTAGGTTTACATGTATAAGGTTATTTCTGACCTAGATGGAACCAATGTAACAATAGATCCAGATCAGATGGTGCAATTTTGCATAACAGTTTTTGGAAGAATAAAACGCAGATGCATATCCAAAGCACTGTATGGGCATTAGTTATATATTGACTAAGAGACAATTGCTTTCAAACATTGAATAAAATAGGCAAAGGTGCCTGAATACTGAAACAAAATACCCACATAAATTACCTCTTTCGAGGTACTGTAAGCAGTAGCTTAATGACTTACGCCTTATTTTCAAGATATGGATTTCTTTATTGTCTGAAATTAGCAGTAAGAACTAAACTTTATAAATAGACCAGGTTTCATTTTAAGATTGAATTTGATTTCTAAAGGGCCCAATATCATAAAACGAAATCTGTAGACCAGTCTCAAATCTCAAGCATCTGATTGGTTAAAATGGCGCCTGATCGCCCATTTCAGCCAATCAGGTGCTTGAGATTTGAGACTGGTCTCCAATCTCAGTTTTATGATCTTGGACCTTGATTGCTGCATAAACCAGTCTTATGGACCCGAAACTTATTGTTTCTACTGATTTCCAATTATGTTTTAACTAGCTTGATTGTGCAAGTTGACCATTTTTTCATCCATATAACGCCTTTTTTGCATGGGCGTACAGTGTAGTTCGTGCCATCTGATCAGGATCTGCACTGTTCGCTTTTTGATTTATTAGGTTATTACTGACCAAATAGTGAACAGTGCAGATCCTGATCAGACGGCTTGACTGTGCCAGCTGATCTGTATCTACCCTGTTCGCCCACACATAAAAATGCTTATATATGGAGGAAAGGGTTACTGTTTACTTATTGTAAAGCATTTGAGAAGGCTTGGTGGACACATTTTGCACCAAAGTACATCTACGACAAGTTAATTATGCTGTGTACCGGAGCAGGAATCTGGAAAGCTTAGCAATATCTCAAACAGTTTGCTAGCTTAGTTTATGAAACTTGTGCTGAAGTTTATAAAACTGAGATTTGAAACAAGTCTCAAATCTCAAGGATCTGACTGACTGAAATGGCAACCAGTGCTATTTCAGGTAACCAGATCCTTGATATTTGAGACTGGTTTTCTTTCTTAATTTAATAATCTTGGGGCTTATTATTCCGTAAGACGGCAATGAGGAGGTTCTGCATGTGTATTTTTTATGGTACAAAAAGTATGGTTGCTGTGGCAACAATAATGATGAAAATACCTTGCTTACACTGGATCTTTGCATAATTTAGAAAGAATTACAGCTTTGGTAGTGGAACTTGGTACATATGTAGATGAAGCTTTTTGTCTGCCAACGAAAAATGGATCTAAATATCAATATCTAAACAAATAATATCATGCAAGCAAGGTTTATGACAATGGTAATTGGTTTAATTAATTGAGCTTTTCTCAAAATGCTTAACACGTGTATGGGACTATTGTACTGTTAGCAATACTCACTGACTTCTTCCTTCATATTTGGTTATAATAAAATATTGGATTTTCCCCAGTGTTGTTGCTGAAATTAAAACTAGAATGTGTCCTTGGATACAGATGCCCCCACTACTACAACAACTTTTATAACAAAGGACCATAACTCTGGTAAAGGAAAAATCTTTTCTTTAGACTTACGATCATCTGCAAATCCTGCGCAAGTTTGAAAGAAATCCGCCCGTTTTGAGGAATTGATGTCACAAGATTTGGGGACGTACGTATGGATGAACGAGTGCAACTCTTTATGCCTCCCACTTCGAGGGGAATTAAAACAATTACAAGCAAAGAGTCCTCACGATTTGTGTCTGTTTTGACAAAAGAATTCCCTTAGTTTCAACATTTGTTGTTTACAATAAAAAGCCATAAGGGAGACCGGGGCAAGTTGTTACACTTAAAATTGCGACAACACTGCATCGTTGATGAAGGTGGTATGGGTACTAAATTAACCCTCGTAGTTTCCTTGATGTTTAGTGTAAATTTCATTGATATTACCCAGAAAATTTTCAGATGAGCCATGAAAAACTGATTTTACTAGGTAAAAGTAATTTTTTGTCGAATTTGGAAAATAGTTCGATAGTTCATCCTTATTGCATATACAAGTCTTAAACACAAACAAAAAAATATTAATATTTGTATTTTCTTTGAAACTAGTAATAAAAATATATCAGGCTATATGTTATATTTAGCGACTGTGAAGTGCGACAAGGGGCGGGTGGGGTAAGTTGTTACGTCGGTGTGGGTTACAGAGTAATATTTTGTCCCTTAATAAACCATGGATTTTTGACCAGCGTGGAACACCTAAATATTATTTATTTTACAACTTCAGACAATATTATCGATATTTTTCGGATAAAAATGCTCCTGAAAACGCAAAAATAAACCGAAATATTGACATCTTTATCTTACTGCTTTAAACCTGGCAGAGAACTGTTGGCACTGACCGCTCGAAGACGGTAACCCTTCTGGTTCTCTTTTGTGGTGTCTTTTTTAATTGATAAAATTATTAACTGATGCCCTTTCAGAGTTTTATACTGGTCTATGGTTTGTCTGTGTGGGTACGCTTTTGTATTCTGAGATAGTGGTTGTGGCTGTTCCTGAATATACATGTATAATTTACTAACATTTTACAGGTATCATACTTAACTTTAGCAAAGTTCTCTTGCAAAAGTTATAAATGTACTTTTTTTTTCTTTAAAACACTAAAAAACATAAATTTATATAAAAATCGATCGGAATTCACAATAAATTAAAAAAAAAAATAAATCAATGCCTTATTGAAACGTTTGCGACTTTCCAACTTAACAACCACAGTGACTATATTTATGAGACAATATGCATGTTTTTGTCAAAAGTCATATTCCAAACAATGTTCGTGTGTTTGAATGAAACCGTTTTCAAAAAAGTCACTTTTAGGTATCTGAACATGGTAAAAATTGTACCCAGAGCAGTTGTAACATTTTACCCCGAGACCTGTTACATGTCCCGTGCCCGGGGTAAGTTGTTACACTTTGGACTACTTGCTAAAAATTGTTTTTTTACGAAATCAATTCATATACTCTAATCGGTCTAATTTTATATTAAACTTAACTTCATATAGTTTTAATTGCCACTATTTACTTTACTGTCGCACAACTGACACAGTCACAATTCTGAAAAATGCTAAAAGTGTAACAACTATCCCCGGTCTCCCCTACATGTGGTGTAGAGTCAGTGTTCTTCAGTAACCGGTTTAGTAATACATGAATGTTTGTTTGATTTTCTTAGTCTAGTTACAACATTAAATCTTGCTGGTTTTGTCCCATGAAACAATCAGTCTGGTCGTGTGAGAATAAAAGCACAGAGAGGAGGGTTGTTATATAATCTTTCCTAGCTCTCCTATCAGCTTGCAATCCTGTTCTGTAAGCACTATATAGTGTCCTCAGACAAACTGATTTCTACCATCTATACATACTCCTACCATACTTAACCCTTTCCTTGATGTATGTATACGCATTTTTACGCATGTACGACCAGTGTAGATCCAGATCAGCCAGCTCATCCGTGCCGTCTGATCAGGATCTGCACTGGTCGCATTTTGGTCAGAAATAACCTAATGAATCAAAAAAGCGAACAGTTTAGATCCTGATCAGATGGCATGGATGTGCCGGCTGATCTGGATCTAAACTGTTCGCCCTAGCAATAAAGGTGTATCTATACAGGAAAGGGTTAACACAGTAGGATCAGTAAGTGTGGACAGATAGTTCCCCTGAATGTCACGGATAATCAAAGTTCAAACCCTGCCACAAGCCAGACACAACCACTGTCGTCATAAGAAGCACTAACTGCAATTTTGTAAGAGCATTGGCTTATATATATATATATATATATATATATATATATATATATATATATATATATATATATATATATATATATATATATATATATATATATATATATATATATATCTAATTCCCCAAATCATTAATTGATCTTCTCTTCAGTTTCTTGTCATTCGTGTCGTGGATGTAGATCTACACTGCATTAAATTCACACCGTTCAACCCGATAAGGTGAATGCCGTGGGTAAGCCGACGGCAGTTGCTTATGTACATGAACGTTTTTCGGCGAAACTGAGTATTGGCCTGATTTGTTCATTTTCCGGCAATAGCTTAGCATACAAAAATATACATATTGATTCCCTGTTTGTTAAGGACTCTACTGACGAACTCTTGACGCACACAGGATATTATTTACAAAGAAATTGCAGAAAAAGTGTGCAATTTTGCGACAAAATATGTCATTTGACGAATCGGTCGCAAACATCCTTTTTTTATTACCAAATCTGAAATATTTGAAATATTCCATGATAAAGTTCAATTATTTCCCTGAAATTATTTGAAACCACAGCTTCCAATTCGCTTTCTCTAGAAAGATATTTACTTTTAAACTTGATACGTCGTGGAGATTTTGGTAATGACAACGGCCGTTAACACTAAAATATTGGTACAGTTGAATGCAGTTTCGTCAGTGGTTTGGATAACGTTAACGGCTGTCAAGTGAACATATTTTCAACGTCGCTGTTGTCTGCTTTATGCATAAAGTGTATCAGACTCTAGTGTTAGCAAATCTAGGCTACTCCTTGTTGTGTATAAATCAAGATAAATATTGAAAAGTATGTTTACCTAAAGAAAAGCATTTATAACAAAACACCTGATTTCCAGGTTGTATATATTACCTAACGTTTTGTTGTTGATGCAATTTTAGAATTGTAATAATTTTAAGTATTCAATTATTTCGTACACTTGTCAAAAGAGAATTACAAGCGTTTGTACACATTCAAATGAAATACACTAAAATATTTTATCTAACTTTGTACAAATCCTTATATTATTTACTATGAACTTTACGAACTTGAAATTTAATGCACTTGCACAGCCGCCTGCAGACGAGAAAAAATGTTGCACCGTATATTATTTCAGCTCGAACTTTATCTGGGGACGAACCATACCGAGTACGTAATATTATAGTTTTAAAATTCGGAAATAAATGTTATTATTCTTCATTTTCATTTAGTAGCCATTACTCTTTAAGAATACTCGAAGCGCAGGCGGTCTTGATTTACTTCTGATTTATAAATGAAATGATATAGACAACGAAAGTAAGTAAAATTCAACTCAGAATGAAGTATATGAAGTTGTTTTGCTTCGTATTTGTAACAGACGAAAAACAACTATTCTTATGCGACTAAGTTTTGCCACTGACCATTCCAAGGCGGTAACCCATCGGGTTCTCACTTTCGTTAAATATGTTTGTGGCGTCCATATTGAAATTGATTATTGTAATACCATGTTCTCTTTTCGTCTCTACTGTTTGGCTGTGTGGGGAGGCTGTGTCTGCTGGATGTGGTCATCCCTTATATGCATATTTCACTGTTTTATATATCATTGTCGTCACATCTGCTTCGGTGACAATACGGCTAAAACGTCATGGTCATATCTCTAGAATATAGTCTAAATATAAGGAGTCGTAATCTCTGTCAGATCAAATTCAATTTGTAAAACAGTAAGTATCTCAAAACTTTCGTAAATATGGCGTTTTCAACTGACTGTGACTTGCTGTTTAAGGAAAAATATAGGCCTACAACAAAATTGGCAATGTGCGCGTTAAAAAAAAACATAGGTCAAATCACGATGCAATAAAAACATTTATTTATGTTCTCAAGACCAGTGTTAATCATTTAGAGACAAAGCTAATATTCACTTGACAGCCGTTAACGTTATCCAATTCACTGACGAAACTGCATTCAACTGTAGAATCTACCAATATTTTAGTGTTAACGGCCGTTGTCGTTACCAAAATCTCCACGACGTATCAAGTTTAAAAGTAAATATCTTTCTAGAGAAAGCGAATTGGAAGCCGTGGTTTCAAATAATTACAGGGAAATAATTGAACTTTATCATGGAATATTTCAAATATTTCAGATTTGGTAATAAAAAAGGATATTTGCGGCCGATTCGTCAAATGACATATTTTGTCGCAAAATTGCACACTTTGTCTGCATTTTCTTTGTAAATAATAACCTGTGTGCGTCCAGATTTCGTCAGTAGAGTCCTTAACAAACAGGGAATCAATATGTATGTATTTGTCTGCTAAGATATTGCGGGAAAATGTAAAAATCAGGCCAATACTCAGTTTCGCCGAAAAACGTTCATGTACACAAGCAACTGCCGTCGGCTTACCCACGGCATTCACCTTATCGAGTTGAACTGTGTGAAATTTATCAGATAGGAAAAGTTTGACATGTTGATGAGCCAGACCCAAGCATGCGTTGTTCATTGTGAGTGACGGATGGCCGTCAGCTTGTTATCCAGAGATATGACAAAATGTACAAGATGAGAACGCCGTGACGTCATACAGCTGGTATGACGTCACCAAGCCTAAGTATGGTCAGTTTGTCTCGTGACTACTAAGTTTTATCTTTCATGGCTACAGCAGCTTCTACCTAATTGATCAGGCAGACAGAGTGAGGTGAAGTTTGAAACTCTACATAATCTGTTACTGACTATGTGATCGTGTCAAGTGGTATCATATGAGCCTTGAATGTAACATGTGGCCATTGACAAGCTAAGCATCTAGATCTATTTCGTTTTGAAAAAAAGGTGAAATATGCCTATCAGGAATCGCCACATTCAGAAAAAAACAGCCTCCCCACACAGTCAAGAAGAAGAGAGAGGGAGAGAGCATGGTTAATAAAATGATCAGTTTCAAAAAAGACACCACTAACAATAAACAAAAATGAGAACCCGAGGGGTTACCGCCTTGGAACGGTCAGTGGCAAATCAAATTGCCACTGGGGGTTTAAACCAGGTTCTAGGGTGCACCAACCTCACACTTGCCCGAACAGGTTCTCATATCACAAAACAAATACAAGTTGTCTTGCTGAAACAACTCCAACCCACTTATCGGCTCAACAATGTTGCATGCAAAAGCACACAAACAATTTTACTTTTAATTTTACCGTAAAACGTCTCCCCGTACTTTCAATCAATACTGTTATCGTTTCATCCCTCAGGGATTGTATTTTACAGTCATTTTTCACACCCCTCCCCACTCACCCAAATACTCTTATATACCACATTGAAGGTTGTATGTTCACCGACCTTCTGTTATATTTAAATGGTATTATTCTTGTGTATTATCTGGTTACAGAATTGGGCCTTTGTATATACTCGAAGCACCATTTACAGTCCCATTTATTATTTAGGGATCAGTGATTCAACATGTCAATATTTTTAGATTGTTCTGCGTGCTATTTATAGAAAAAACCATAAGCGCGCAAACATTTACGTCATGTATTGCATGGTGACGTCACTTAAAAACTTGCGATATGACTGAAGGTCGCTAATCATATAATGGTATTTTTTTCAAACAAAATAATCATGGCGTTTAAAATAAAAGGAAACATTTTAACTCCCAGGCTATCTTCTGTGTCTTCTGTCCATATTCCGGCTAAATTAAATACTTTCAAATACATGCAACCGTCAATTTGTTTATCTCCAATAAATTTATCTTCGGCTACTTCTGTCAATGTGACCGGTTTGCAAAGTGCACAATGTACCCATTTATTTAAAAATAATTTAAAAATAAAATTGTCACCTATCAAATCTCATATTCTTAAAAAATATAACATTTCCACGCCTATAAAACTAAACGACGTAAGGCGCAGATCGTATCCTTTTATATATAAGTGTAATTTAAAGAGGTGTAGGTGCTGTAGTTTTTTAAAATGTAGCTCGACTATAAAATCAACTGTTAATGGAAGAACTTTTTCAGTAAATATTTATTCAGATATTGATTGACAAACAGATAATATAATTTATGTTTTAACTTGAAACGCTTTAAATTGTGGCATTCAATATGTAGGACAGACGGGACGCCCTTTGAAAACACGTTTTAGTCAGCACTGTTCTAAAATACGAAACAATAATAAAATCAATACATATTTATATAAACATTTTAAACAATCAGGCCACACTTTAAAACACGTTAGTATTCAACCTGTGGAAAAAATTATATTTGATAACAGTGCTTCAAGAGCATTTAAAATTAGAGCAAGACTTGTTTCAGAAGATAATTGGATAAAAAAAACTACAAACTCCTTATCCACTTGGTTTAAATGATAATATTTATCAAGAAGGCAACATTTCAAAAAACCCTGATTTTGACATTTTTGGATTGCTTCAAATACGAAAACGAAAACCGAGGTCACATGAGATAAGGACTAATGGTAACATCAAAAGAAAATCACGTGTTCATTGTTCTATTCATGACCTTCAAAATATTTTAAAACATTCTGGAAGACATGCTATGCTGTCGCGTTTAGCTTCTCTTTCTATTTCAAGTTTACAAAAAGTGGATAAGGAAGCCGATGATATTGTTATTAGAACTCATCCACTTTATGAGGTTGCAAGCCTTACTCAGTGTTACACTCGGCATGTTCTAAGACCACATATTGACTTGGAATCTGATCACCAAAGACATTTCCTTAAAATTTCATTTTTAAATAAAGGCATAGATTTCATTGACCTTCCAAGTATATTTAAAGATAAAACTGTTGAATCGGCTGTACCTAATTATTTCAAGAATACTGAAACACCCATCGTTTGTTATAAATATAACAAGCCTATTAGAAACACAATTTTCAATTACAACAAAATTACCTCGGATTTACAGATTGTTGAAAACACACCATTATCTTGAGACTGTTCTAATTCAAAATTTTGCTATCAACCTGCCGGTCATATCGTTACAGGGGATCTAAATGTTATCAAAGACTTTAGAATCCGCAATTTAATTTCAAAAGGTCCAAAATACAGAATTCCATCGGACATCGACTTTAATACCTGTCGTGCGGAAATTGCAGAGTCTTTAAACTCTTTTTGCAATAAATGGTGTTAACGAGAACATGCTGAGCCTAATGCTTTTTCAAACTGGAAAAAACAAATATTCAAAATAATTGACACTCGTATATCCTTCTATAAAAGAAACATAGCTTTACTACCACCTCGACCTCGTTTTAACTTTCGTCATTTGAAAAAAGGTATTCAAGATTTTCACAACAAATTTGTTTTAACACCTGCTGATAAGGCTTCAAATAATGTTATTATAGTGTGACGTATACACTATATAAATGTTCAAACTGAAGAGCTTAATAGCACTAATGCTTATACACTGACTTCTTCATCTGAGAGTGATATTGTTACTGCACACACTCTACAAATTACAAAATTTAGAATCAGTGTTGAGCCTAAACAAGACAAAGTACCTACTATGTATTGGTTGCCTAAAATGCACAAAACACCGTACAAAGCAAGATTTATCGCTAACTCTAGTTCTTGTACTACAACAAAGTTATCCGTGCTCTTAACATCTTGTCTTACAGCTATAAAAGAACATGTAATTAGGTATTGCGAAAAAGTTTTTGAAACTACTGGCAAAAATTTATTTTGGTCTATAAAAAATTCAAATGACGTTTTGAAGAAACTTAAATCAAATAATTTTCAGGCGTTCTGTTTGTCTACATATGATTTTTCTACCTTGTATACTTCTCTCCCTCATAATTTAATAAGAGACAAGCTAACCAGTCTCATTGAAAAAACTTTTGCTAGAGAAAATAAAACATTTATTGCTTGTAATGAACATAGGGCATTCTTTACAGATGGTTCTTATGATAATTATACTTCATGGACCTGTCAAGACCTTATCCAGGCGCTCACATTTTTATTGGATAATATTTATTTGAGATTTGGTACCTCTATTTATAAACAAGTAATAGGCATTCCAATGGGTACTAATTGTGCACCCCTTGTTGCTGATCTGTTTTTATACTGTTATGAAAGAGATTTCATGTTATCTCTTTCTACCGAACATCTAGATGATATTATTACAGCTTTTAACAACACCTCGAGGTACCTTGATGATTTATTAAATATAGATAATAACCATTTTCCATCACTGGTTAATAAGATTTATCCTAAAGAACTACAGCTTAACAAAGCGAACACTTCAGAAAAGCAAGCAAACTTCCTTGATTTAAATCTATCCATCGAAAATGGTTACGTCACTACTAAAATTTATGATAAAAGAGATGATTTTAATTTTAATATAGTAAATTTTCCGTTTCTAGACGGCGATGTTCCTCGTGCAACTTCTTACGGGGTTTATATCTCACAGCTTGTTCGCTTTTCAAGAGCTTGCAACGATGTGAATGATTTCAATGAACGTAATCTTTGCATTACAGAAAAACTTTTAAAACAAGGTTATCGGTATCACAAATTAAGGAAAACTTTTTGCAAGTTTTATCGCCGATATCCAGATCTAATTCTTAAATACAGCTGCAGTTTAAAATCACTATTGCAACAAGGAATTTCACAGCCAGTTTTTTATGGAGATGTAATTTATAAACTTAAGAAGATAAAAGGCGATGTTAATTTCTCCCGGTTATTCGTAAAAACCATCTGTAAATTTAAAAAGAAAGGTTACCAACATGATATTTTACAGCGCTCTGCAGGCCTGGTGATTAACCCATCTACAGTTGATCATTATGCTTACCTCTTTGGTTGCACGACGGTGGCAGGGGTGTAAGAGTTTATGAAAGTTTATGGGGAAATATTTTCTTAAAAGAACCTAAAAGCTCGATTTGTTTCTTTTATCCCTGTCATCGTGTTCTTGCTGATTTTACTCCAGGTGCTCTGGTCTCGGAAAGATCATTGAGTACCCGCCCTTTGGCTTTGCAATGCTATTAAATTCTTATGTTTATATGTTTGTATGCTTTTGCATGCAACATTGTTGAGCTGATGGGTGGGTTGGAGTTATTTCACCAAGACAATTTGTACTTGTTTTGTGATACGAGAACCTGTTGGGGCAAGTGTGAGGTTGGTGCACCCTAGAACCTGGTTTAAACCCCCAGTGGCAATTTGTTTTGCCACTGACCGTTCCAAGGCGGTATCCCCAAAGGTTCTCTTGTTTATTAATTGTTTGTGGCGTCCTATTTGAATTGACATACATATATAAAACATGCGCTGTCTCTCTCTTCCTCTCTTCTTTTTTGCTGCGTGGGGAGGCTGTGTTTTTTGAGTGTGGCGATTCCTGATATGCATATGTTGCTTTTTTGTTAAGGCTGTCCTTTTGATGTCTGGGCATAAGATCATAAAATTAAACCAGAAGACCAGTCTCAGTATCTCATTGGCTGAAATGGCGACTGGTCACTGACAGTTTATGGCATCGCATTATGTACAGCGAAAGAAAACTTTATTTTATAGCCGCGGATTGGGTCGTGACTTACTAAAATATTTGAGCCGCGGTCACGGTCACTGCTGTCCGAGCTCCCACGCGCCTGAGTTAAACACACAACATTATTTTTAAGTGTGCATTTTAATTATGCAATTTCATTGGAAATCGTTTAGTAATGCACCGAGAAGGTCCTACGTTAGACAAGGGTCTATTAATTGTTAGACCCTGGTTAGACACAAAACCATGAACGACAGTCGGGCAAACGATTTGATCCTGTAATTTAACAGTATTAAATTATTTACGCTGCATATATTTAACAGACATTTGTAGATAATCGATCTTTTCTTTCACTTTAAAGACCGAATGTTTAAGACTGATTTAAAGGCAAATGCGAATGTCATAAGAAAATTCTTATATGCAGACATCGATTGGGTTTTTTTGGGGGGAAACATTTGTTTGTTAAATCCCCAATGTCCCATTCAAATTCAACATAAACCCGTAAAACACATTACAATTGTTGTTTAATCAGTCATTAATAAGCCGAATAAAACAAATAATACTACAACATAACTGGCATACGGAAGAATATATGTACAAAATTATCCTTGGTGCTTAGCAAACGTTGAGTAGTATACATCAATTTAATTATTCTTATATCTATCTATCTATGTATACTGCTGAACGCCCCTTTCGGGTATTACTAGCAGGTGCGCGCGTCAGTGCAAGAATAAAAGTTTTTAATGACAAGAAAACGTCAAAGAAAAACAGGGGTGAAATTGTTAAAAGAGTTAAAATCAGGTTAAAAACAGTGTTTTGCTATCTAGGCAACGTTGAGAATGTTTAAAGCCTGTCTGAAATGATCAGGATAAGGCTGTAAAACGACGGTAGATGGTAGTTGGTTCCATAATACGACAGTCTGAGGAAAGAAAGAGTATTTAAAAATGTCTATGTTAGTGTAAATCTGTCTGTAGGCTAATGGATGCATGTGCCTGGTCCTTCTCAATGGCTGTACGAGATATGGTGGGACTGATATTGCCACAAAACCACGGACTATTTTGAAGAACATACATAGTCTAGCAGAGGTTCTTCTAGATTCTAATGTTTCCCACTTTAGGTCGTCCAGCATAGTCGTCACACTGTCGTAAGGGGAATATTGACCTTTAACCCAACGGGCTGCTCTCCGTCGGATCATTTCAATTTTGTTAATGTTACACTGTCTGTGTGGTGACCAAACAGTAGACGCATATTCTAGTTGCGGTCTAACTAGGGATTTATATGAAACCTCACGAATTTTCTGTTGTTTTTTTTTTAAGGTAGATTTCTTTTTAAGAACCCTAGAGTTTTATTTGCACTTTGAGTGATTCTGTCAATGTGATGATTCCATGACAGGTCGCTTGAAATGTCAATACCTAGATATTTTGCACTTGGTACTACCTCTAAAGTGTGTCCATGTAATTTAAAACCAAACTTGATTTTCTTTTTATTCCTAGTTATGATTAATACTTGACATTTGCCAGGGTTAAACTCCATTTCCCCCAAATTTTCCCAAGCTTATAGTGTCTGTAAATCCTTTTGTAACCTAAGGCAGTCTTCATTATTTGTGATGACCAGGTAAACTGCAGTCTCGTCAGCAAAAAGGCGAACTTGGGATTTAATATGATCTAGGTCATTTATATAAAGTAGAAAAAGGAGGGGGCCGAGTACTGAGCCCTGGGGCACCCCTGATGTTACTGGTACTTCCTTGGAATTTACACCATCAAGGAGTACTGTTTGTGATCTTATAAGAAAGGCTTTGATCCACTGTACTGTACGTTGGTCTACTCCATGTTCCTGCAGTTTATATAATACTTTCTTATAATCAAAAATCTGTTTTTCGTTTACATTTCACCGTCAAATATGTTCTAGATGTTATTTTATTTCCATTTCCCCCGAGGAATTCCATTTCGCCCATTTCGGCAGATATTTTCCATTTCGCTGTTGTTATCCGGATGTTTAGGTATCACGTGACTGTGTAGTAATTTTCTCGTGGTGCGCGGAAATTGAAGTAGTTCGCCAGCAGTTGAGATGTTATTTTTTCTGAAGTTTTCTTGTGATAGTTTATAAAGATAAGGACAACTTGACATAAGAGGTAATTCTTGTTGTTGCTGTTGTTCATATTGAGTTTAGATCTGTCTGTCGTGAGCTCCTTTTATTCGCTTTAGAAAATTCATTGTTTTTCGCGTGTTGATGTTTTCGAACAGTTCTACGAGTTTGTCGTGCTGCAAAATTATCTGCTAACACTTTGCATAAGTCATATGGTGATTGCATCTTTGCAGCTCGTGTGTCCCTTCTTCTGAGCACTGCGCTGGCACTTGGGATGGTTGTGTGAGGAACCCTGGTCAGTTTTGGGGGCACTAGATGTTTTTTTAATTGACAAAGGTATGTAAACAGGCGGTAGTACTGAATACCGAAATACACTTTTTACCGAAAGATACCGAAATAGACTTCGATTACCGAAATACACTTATAACATTGCTATTAAAGCATTATTTGTTGTTTAAATAAGATAATATGTTAAAATATTAATATATGAAATAAATGCCAAAGTTTTATTTGAATTTGTTTTGTTTTTAAAAAGTTGTATTAAAATGCTATATTGCGTATTCCCTTTAAGAGACCGAAATACACTCAATACGTTGTAATTAAACCATTATTTGCTGTTTAAATAAGATATAATGTAAAAATATTAATTTATGAAATAAATGTAAAAGATTTATTTGACTTTATTGTGTTTTTAAATGTTGTATTTGAATGTTATATTGCGTATTCCTTTTGTCTCAAAGTTATTTCCCTTTGTAGCGATGTGCAGTGATATACTGTTTGTTGCAAATTTGTGTATACATTTATTTATGTAAGAGCTTAATATCATTATTTGTATTAAAATATATTCAAATGATTTATTTATAATGATGCAATGTAGATGAAATCAGATCACTTACATGCAATAATTATAAAAGTTAACTATAAACAGTCTATTCAATTTTAATCAGAGATATAATTAGTTTTTTTCGCACTCACAAGCGGACAAGCGGTCATATATCACTCGTTTGCATGTTTATACATATTAATGAAATAAGCTTCGTGTCTAATTATAATTAGAGTTGATTAGTAAATATTGTTTGAAATCATACTCCCAAGCGAGACAGCAGAAACATATCACTCATTTCTTTCCAAAATGTTTAAAAACGATCTGAATTAGTATCATTCATCATTCGATACAAAACTTTAGTCAACAACCTAAACAAAATGTATGCTGTATTTGGAGACAGCTATATTTCATGGCTGGACCGTTTCAATAAGGGTGGTCTACACAACTTCAATGGCAGTTGTAAACTATATGGTGTGTCGGGAATGACGACAACCAGGAAGTTCGAACCTGAATTTCAGAAAATGATGAATGACAGACCTAGGTATTGTGTATTTACCCCTGAGAATCCCATCTTTCGTTTTGGATGATATTGAGTGAATGAAAGACAGTTGTAAACTCGCAGAAATTTATTCAAAATTGAAAGAAAAATATGATGAGGTTACCCGTCCGGGGCGGATGAAGACTATTTACAACAAGCTTCACTATGAAAAAATAAAGACAGCTAAAATTGAAGGGCATTCATTAATAACAAATATAGCGGATCAAATAGGTTTCATCGAAAACTTGGTCACTGAAAACCATAGTTTCGTTCGTTCTGTTATTAGAACTAGCGGCAGGCCACCAACCATAATTTTATATTCGGATGAGCAAATTTTGGACATTAAGAATCTATGTTGTTCAGGTCAAACATTTTTAGGGATAGACAAAACGTTCATGCTCTGTAAAATGCACGTTACGGTAACATGCTACAAACCGACAATGCTTGCTTTGAAATTAAGTGTGAAGAATTACAAAATTATTGTACAAATCTGGCCGACAAATCTGTCATTTACTTCAATCGGCGCCTCAAAGGTCTGCTAAAACACAAAGTTAATGAGCCGATGAGAGAAGGTTTCATAAGCTGTAGTTGGACTAACAACAGTTCAGAGTCTATAAATCACGTGTTAAAACAGATCGTTAATTGGGAAACCAAAAGTCTACCTGAATTTGTTAGGTTGACTAACAAACTAGTGGACGGTCAATTCATGGAATTAAGAAGCGCGCTTCAGTATTTGTTTCATGTGTATTATTTATATTTATTCTATAAAATCTTGCTGTTTTTACACTTCTTATATGTATATAATTGTGTTGTTTTAATATTATGCATTGCTTGGTAATTGTTTTGATGGACATATATTCTCTCTTCAGTATTTATTGTATTAAATCTTGCTGTTCTTTTTTCTCCGGAAGATCTTCTGATCTGAAATAGAAAATGAAAAATAGGTTTTATATAGTATTTAAACACCGCAAAGTCAAAATATTGTTATGACATTGTATTATAGTTTGTCACAGTTCATTATTTAACAATAACAGTCAACCCTGTCTTAAGCAACCACCCAAGGGAATGACAAAACGTGGATGTTTAAGACAGATGGCTGCTTAATACATTTTTGTGCATTTTTGTAACTTGTGCCTATTTTAATGCATTCATGCCTGAAATAGGAATCCTAATGCAAAGATTTTTTAATACATCATTATAATTATAATTAAACAAAATAGGCAACTGCACCATCGTCGGGTCCCAAGCCCCGAGTGTGAAAGCAGGAGGGACTGACTATTTTGTATACATTTACATAGTCACAAACAACAAATAATGCTTTAATTACCATTTAATACGTGTATTTTATAAATCATAAGTGTATTTCGGTTGAATGGTATTTATCACGTAAGTGCTGTTCTCGCAGCATTCTCAAAAAACGTCCAATAACCATCCAAATCCTGTTTCTATTAAAATAAAACTTTGACATTTATTTCATTTACTATTACTTTAATATATTACTATATTGAAACAACAAATAATGCTTTAATTATCATTTATTACGTGTATTTCAGTAATAAAAAGTCTATTTCGGTTCTATGTTATTTATCACGTTTGTGCTGTTCTCACGGCATTTTCAAAAATGTCAAATAACTATCAAAATCCTGTTTCTATTAAAATAAAACTTTGGCATTTATTTCATATATTAATATTTCAACATATTATCTTATTTAAAAAACAAATAATGCTTTAATAGCAATTTTATAAGTGTATTTCGGTAATCGAAGTCTATTTCGGTATCTTTCGGTAAAAAGTGTATTTCGGTATTCAGTGTTTCCCTGTAAACAGGGGTTTCTTTGCCGCTTTGGGAAAAAGGAGTATGGACATTTTGGGAATTTTTTGTTGACATTTTTCGGAATTTTCACATCAATAAAATGGACCATTTTGGGAAATTTTGGTATGCACTTGTTTAGCTTACATCAGTCAAGTTTTACAATACCGATATACTTTTACCAGCTTTTTGGTCTTTATTCAAACAAACAATGCAAAACTGGTAACTTTTTAGCCAAATGATATCAACAGGTCTAGGAAACCACTGAATTTATAAATAATTTGTAAATCCACAAATCATTTGCGCATTTACACACTGCATGATTTGTAAATACACAAATTAGCCTACAATGGGTGTGCAAAATTTCCTCGAGGAAAACGTTTCCGTGGTTTCCGCATTACGAAAACTGGTCATTCGAGATGGATTCTCAGGTATGTACACTAGTGTTTTCAGTTTTTGACGCAAAGTTAATTTTAAATTTAGTTAATTGCAAGTTTAAGATTTAATACAATACTTTACCATCAAAAATAAAACAACAAATGTAAAATTTCTAAAAAAGTCAACAAAACTTTTCGCTTTTGTCGTCCATGTTTGTTTGAGAGATGCTCGGATGCTGACTGGTTTTCGTTCAATGATCAATGCTGCAGCAGCTAAGAGCTTCCTTGTAATAAGCATCACAGTTATCCTTCTTGAGTCTTAAGCTAAATTCTATAATGTGGTGCATGATAAGAGCATAATATATAGTAAAATAAATTTATGGAAGTAATGGTCAAATAAAGAAAGTGGACCCTTATAAAAGAAACACATAGAGTAATACAAAACAATTTTAAGATATATAAGGCTTATTCTTTATGAAAAATGCAACTATTTTACTAAGTAATGCAGCAAATAAAAATTCATAAACTTGTCTTTGAAAACATTACAGTTATTGTTAAACCTTTATCTATTTCAATAGAAAAGATCTCTCTTTTCTATATATAGATATATGTTAATAAGCATCTCTCTGACGCTGAATCTTTTCTGTAACCAGTCTACAACATGGCGATGACAATGAAGTGAAAGAACTGTACAACTAAAAAAATCTTATTTTCCATGTTCAGTGTGGTTTGAATTGTAATAACTATCTGTATTATGTTATTTTTTACAATTAAGATGTGAGTGCAAAAAAGTCTGGGCATAAATCTCACCTGTGAGGCCAATTCTTTGTGAAAATGCTGTTGGTATGTGAAACTCTGATGAAAACAAACACGTAATCGGCGGAAACGGAATGCGGATTTTTTCTTACTCTGCGCAACACGCATACATGCCAAGTCTTACGCCGTGAGGTAAAAACTCACGGAATTTCACCCGTCCTCACGGTCTCACGGACAACATGAAAAAAACTCACGGATTTTCGAAATTTCGAAAAAAAAAACAACAAAATTGCCGTCTAGTGCATATTTTCAACATCCGGAAGTCCGAGGTTCGCCGAATCCGAAAGTAAGCACTTAAGGGAGCGCATCACAGTTTTATAGCCACTTCTCGAACTGGCCATGTAGAAATTATGAAATAGGGGATACTATGAAGATATTTTGACATTTATCAAGCCTAAATTAATTATAGATACAGATTTTGTGTTTTCAAGGTATTTAGAATATATTTGTTTAATAACAATTAGAAACCAAAAGCAGCCAGGTGATGATCAGTGTGATGCAGGGGCTTGAATTCGAAACTAGGGAAATCCTGTATAGTAAGCTGTTTCCGCTTCAGAAATTCAGTTGCATGATTTTGGATTTATTTTGCGGAAAATCGGTAGGGATGACAGCTATTGGCTACATTCTTTTCTGAATCTGCTGTTTCAGCTGGTTTGAAAGCAACCATTTCTGGGAGTTGTCGGTTGGACATTAATATTGTGCAAGATTTTGGGTTTCATGATTTTTGCCTCGGCCGACTGTGCAAAAGTGATGCTTGGACTGTGTTTCAGTGTTCCTTGGATTTTTTCAGGAGTTCTTCATAGCCTGAATTTGTGTTGCATGAGTAGCTTATAGCCATATGTTTACAGTAATCACTGATTTCTGTTTCAGGTTGTTGTTGTGGATTGCTTTCATAGACTAGGTACAGAGTGTGTGTCGGAAACTGTGAAATTAGGACCGGTTACTGTGGTCCGCCACCTTAAGGAAAAGTGTTGATTTACAAATATTGTCAGGTATGGTATTTTAAAGCTTAAAATATCCGTCCAGAATGAGTAGTACACAAAATGATCAATATTAGGTCTGCTTTATCTAAAATAAAGTGTCTGGCAATCAGCATTAAGGGGAGGTAACTCAGACTTGGTGGTATGCTGAGATGCCTGGCGCAAAGTCATGTATATTTTTTTTCAAGTAGAAAGTGTGAAATTTGTCGCCTGTCTTTAAGGCATTATTTCTTATGGTACGAAAGAATGTTTCGCATGGAAAAAAGTAATGTTCAACCAACATTTTTGTCGTTTCCCTCTTTTTAAGCAGGGCACGGCCAATTTTTGTCATCCGAGCGACTCTGAAAATGTCGCTGTTGGTAAAAACCACTAAAAATGTCACATCCGATTGAAGTTATGTCAGACAGACTTTGTACCAGAAATGCGGTAGCTATTCAGGTGCTTGTAGCAAGCATGCCATAGCTTTTTTTAATAATAGCTGGCTTTGACTCTGTACATATTATGGATTTACCCAAATGGGCACTGTAATTTATGTAAACTCTTATGACAGGTATTTCAAGCATTTCACCAAACAAGTCGCAATTTAACATGAAAGAGTACAAATTCATGTTGGGACAGTTGACTGGGCTGATTTTGACATCATAAGTATCAGTAAAGTGGTCTGCAGAGGTGTTTGAAACAATTCAGTATCCAAGAGCCTTGCAGGGTATCAGAAAAATGTCAGACTTTATGCAGTTGCTTATTTTTGATCACCCAGCAGAGCTGTTAAGACCTAATAATGGGCTTATTTTGAATGATTTTCAGCAAAATGAATGTGGCTGGTGCTTGAAAAACATCAGAATATTACACTGGTACTAATTGAAATATGAATTTTAGGAAATTGTAAATAGTCACTGTTGGTAAATAAGGTAATGTTCAATTTCTGTACAAATAATGCATATTTTTCATGAATACTGTCTTGACTTAAATTGCCATATCTGACCTGAATATGCATTCAGGTGTATGATTTTAGTCTTATTTTAATCCAGTTAGTCTGCAAAATTGATGCAACTCTAAGGTATATGTTAGGTCAAACATGTGTGTCACTTTAAGGGAGCGCATCACAGTTTTATAGCCACTTCTCGAACTGGCCATGTAGAAATTATGAAATAGGGGATAATATGAAGATATTTTGACATTTATCAAGCCTAAATTAATTATAGATACAGATTTTGTGTTTTCAAGGTATTTAGAATATATTTGTTTAATAACAATTAGAAACCAAAAGCAGCCAGGTGATGATCAGTGTGATGCAGGGGCTTGAATTCGAAACTAGGGAAATCCTGTATAGTAAGCTGTTTCCGCTTCAGAAATTCAGTTGCATGATTTTGGATTTATTTTGCGGAAAATCGGTAGGGATGACAGCTATTGGCTACATTCTTTTCTGAATCTGCTGTTTCAGCTGGTTTGAAAGCAACCATTTCTGGGAGTTGTCGGTTGGACATTAATATTGTGCAAGATTTTGGGTTTCATGATTTTTGCCTCGGCCGACTGTGCAAAAGTGATGCTTGGACTGTGTTTCAGTGTTCCTTGGATTTTTTCAGGAGTTCTTCATAGCCTGAATTTGTGTTGCATGAGTAGCTTATAGCCATATGTTTACAGTAATCACTGATTTCTGTTTCAGGTTGTTGTTGTGGATTGCTTTCATAGACTAGGTACAGAGTGTGTGTCGGAAACTGTGAAATTAGGACCGGTTACTGTGGTCCGCCACCTAATTGACAGTG
The DNA here is from genome assembly GCA_038501625.1 of Corbicula japonica. Classification (NCBI taxonomy): domain Eukaryota; kingdom Metazoa; phylum Mollusca; class Bivalvia; order Venerida; family Cyrenidae; genus Corbicula; species Corbicula japonica. Next base: position 12,930,805 of record JAZAYU010000010.1, read on the forward strand.
ATTATTGGAAAATTATGACATGTTTATTTCATCTGCTCCAATTACCCTGGGGCAAAGGATTATCGTCCCATGTTTGATAAGGATAAAGGTATGTGTTGTCTTTTCATATTAATTGATTGGTTTATCTCGATAATTGTTATGTCTCAGTTGGGTGCCGTTACAATACAAGTGTAACAGTTTTCGGCTACGGACAGGTAATCGTCTAGCGGCATTACTTTGAAGGTGTTAATTGGCAGGGGAGAGAGAGTATTTGGCGCTAATTGGCATGTTGAAGCGTTAATCTAAGATGAAATAAAAACTAGGTTTGTTTAATTTTTGATCATTCTATCTCTGGAGATTAACTTGTCAACTTGTTTATTCTTCTGGTTGTCTTATACAGTTAAAGAATTATTTTGTGATCAAATCAATTAGGCAATGCCTAAACGAGACCTGTCTCCAGATGCTAAAGCAACAACGAATTTTCAGCCAGATTAGAAAAATACAGACAGACCAAAGAGGAAACTTGGCAAATGCTACAATTCAGAATCTTTTAAGTTTGAAAGTGAACAATCAGGCTAAGTGTTTTGAGTTCAATCCAACTCCTGAAATATTGAAGAAGGCCAAGTCAGCCTCCTCATGAATGAACGACATTCATTGTTCTTAGTAGATTACGGCTGTTTTGGAATTAAACTATTTGAGCTGTGGTGGAAAAACTGAAAGTGTTCACAAATAAAAGTTTATTTTTGTTGAAAATGTGTTGAAAGCTCTATGTTTTACTTGATACTACATTAAAGTAATAGAATTTGTTATTGCTTTTTTATTTTTTCATTCAAAAATGTGCTTAAACAATGTTAAATTTCAGAAAATGTAAGAAAGATAACGCGTTTTGTCGCATTTAAAAAATCTCACTGAATTTTACCAAAATCTCACTTAAAAAACTCGCAATCCTCACTTAATTTTTTTGAGGTACCTGGCATGTATGAACACGGATATTTTCATACAAATATTTACATCTTTTGTATATTTACAAATCATGCAGTGTGTAAATGTACAAATGATTTGTGGATTTACAAATTATTTATAAATTCAGTGGTTTCCTAGACCTGATCAAAAGTATTTTTCTCATTTAAATTTATCATTATATGAAATTGAAATTCTTCATAAAATAGTGAAACTTTAGTAAATTTAATGGTTAATTTAGAGTATTAAATAAATAGACCAGCTTTTAAGGTAGCAGTAAAGTGTTTGTAGCCATAGTTACGAATTAGCCCCGGTCAAATTTGAAGATAATAGGTAAGTCCGCAAACTGTAAGCTTCATGGCACTTTAAAATATTTTTAGATGCTATATTTGCAGTTTCACATGTGTAGCTAGGATCCCATGTCCCATGACATGCTCTTTTTGACCTTGACACTTTCAGTGTGAGGCAGGTGCTTGGAAATGTGAAACTAATACATTTCTGGCTCTGCCTTCAGTTTAACTTGCAATTCTCAAGGGCCATACAATCGACTGTGAGTATTGCAAAATCTTGATGGTAATGGTATATTTTGAGTATGATTTAATGAAAAAGTAGGGATTTTACCATGTGTGAGTGGCAAGCATTTATTTTGGTTGTTGGCAATAAGAAAGCTGTAAAATGATGAATGTTTGAAATTTTGCTTCGTCGGCCAACCATTTTTCTCGACCAGAATTTGAGAGTTAATGGTGCTTAAAATTCAACTGATATGTTTTGAATATAGTTTTGCTTTGTTTTCATAAACTGAATGTCATTGTGATGTAAGTTATGTGCCCTTTCTGTTTCAGGTATGTGCTAGTTGGGAGCAAGTGGACTTGTCGTGTCGGCTGTGATTCTTCAGTGTTGGGATATATAAGAAAAATGTTTACTGCCCCCTAAAGGTTAGTTTTTATTGTAGTACTTACTGCATACATGTCAAGTCTCACGCCGTGAGGTAAAAACTCACGGAATTACACCCACCTTCACAGTCTAACGGATTAAAACAAAAAAAAACTCGCATATTTTTGATAATTTCTCTTTAAAAAATGTCATGTGCAGGGCAATTTTCAATGTCTCCAGTAAGTCGGAGTATTGCTGAATTGGAAATGAAAGCGCTTGATTGACAGTGATTATTGCAAATTACGACATTTTTGTTTATTTCATCTGCTTCAATTACCATGGGGCAATGGATTAACATCCCATGTTAGATAAGGTGTTATTCAATTATCTTTTCTTATTATGCCCCCGGCATCTAGTGATTGAACCGTCCGTCCGGTTAACATTTTTCGGCAAGTTGGATCTTTCTGAATTTCTACAAAGAGCATTGGCATGAAAGTTTACACACTTACTTAACAGTTCACAGGTCATGACCCTGACATGTTACATAACTGATAACTCTGGGTACCTTATTTCTGGTGTTATCTCCCCTTTTTGTACTTAAAAAAATGGTTAACCTATTTCGGCAAGTTGGATATTTTTCCATTTCTACAAAGATCATTAGCATGAAAGTTTACAAACTTAATATACAGTGCACAGGGTATGACTCTTAACAAGTTACATAACTCTGGCTATCTTAATTCGGGGTTTTCTCCCATATTTGTACTTAGAGATAAATGGTTAACATTTTTCGGCAAGTTGGACATTTCTGAATTTCTACAAAGAGCATTGGCATGAAAGTTTAGACACTTACTTAACAGTTCACAGGTCATGACCCTGACAAGTTACATAACTCTGGGTACCTTATTTCTGGTGTTATCTCCCCTTTTTGTACTTAGAAAAATGGTTAACCTGTTTCGTCAAGTTGGATATTTTTCTATTTCTACAAAGATCATTAGCATGAAAGTTTACACACTTAATATACAGTGCACAGGGTATGACTCTGACAAGTTACATAACTCTGGCTATCTTAATTCGGAGTTTTCTCCCCAATTTGTACTTAGAGATAAATGGTTAACATTTTTTGGCAAGTTTGATATTTCTCAATTTCTACAAAGAGCATTGGCATGAAAGTTTACACACTTACTTAACAGTTCACAGATCATGACACTGACAAGTTACATAACTCTGGGTACCTTATTTCTGGTGTTATCTCCCCTTTTTGTACTTAGAAAATGGTTAACTTATTTCGGCATGTTGGATATTTCGCAATATCCACAAAGAGATCTGGCATTAAAGTTTACACACATACTTAACAGTGCATAGATGATGACCCTTACAAGTTACGTAAGTCTGGCTACCTTTTTTCTGGGATTATCTCCCCATTTTATACTTGGATATAAATGGTTAACTTGTTTTATTTGATTTTTGCCCTTTTTCGCTTAGAAATTAGAATTAAGACTTAGAAATTTTGGTTAAAGTTTCAATGTTAGTGTTTTTCTAAGGTAATCTATAGAAAAGGTTTAAAACAGATGTACTTAACATACTTTGGTGAAAGTGCCTAGTGGTTACTATACTATACTATACTATACTATACTATACTATACTATACCACACCACACCACACCACACCACCACCCCCACCACCACCACCACCACCCCACCCCCACCACCCCCACCACACCACCCCATCTCACACCACACCACCACCACCCCACTACACCACCAACAATAATACTGTCAACAGCAATGTCAACAACACCACCAACAACACCGTCAGCAACACCACCAACAACACCGTCAACAACACCACCAACAACTCCGTCAACAACACCACCAAGAACACCGTCAACAACACCACCAACAACAACACCACCACCAACAAGAATAGCATTAACAACACCAACAACCAACAAGAATAGCATCAACAACACCAACAACTGACAACACCAACAACAACACTGACAACTACACCAACAACAACACCAACATTACCAACACCAACAACAATACCAACAACACCCACACCACCAACAACAGCAACCAGCATACCATACCTTACTATACTACACCACACCTCACCACATCACTATAGGTGGGCAGGGATAGTGGGTTGATGGGTGCGGGATCAGGGGTGTATGGACTGGGTTGTGTAAACCCTCTAAAAAAACTACAATAATAAAGTAACTGTAATTTATTGATTTCCTAACTTGGATTAAGAAACTTTTGTTCATGTATATGTGTTGGGTGTCATAAACTCCTGAATCACTCCCCAGTTTAAATGAAGCCCAGTTTTAAATGTGCTTAAATATGTCTGACTTCAAATAGTTGAGCATGCAGTCGTTTCCGACTGGCTCTTGTTATGATAAATTCTTTTCATGTACAGGTTCTGGCACCAGACGGTTATTTTCATTACTTAGAACTAACTTGTGATTTTAGTTGCAGTTTTAACACTGTGCTATCATTTAAAATTTGTATCGTTACAAACTTCGCTACCGGGGGCATATGTGTTTTCCGAACACAGCTTCTTGTTAATTGATATGTTTACTTAAACATCTTAATGTCTCAGTTGGGGTACAATTTCAGTGCAATTGTTACAGTTTTCGGCTATAGATGGGTAAACATCTAAGAGCATTATTTTGAAGCTGTTAATTGTCAAGAGTTTTGGTTTTAATTGGCATGTCGAGAGCATTAATCCAAGGTGAATAAAAGCAAGATTTGTAAAACTTTTGGGCCCTTCTCTTTCCATTCTGTAAAGCTACAAGAATATTTTTTATGCAAATGCTGCACTAGACTTTTTTCATAAATGCCAAATCAGTAATTGCACTTAGTGGATAACTAATGGCTTGAATAGTATGAATTTTCAGTGGACATTTTTAAAATAAATGTGGAATAAAGATTTTAGTCAAAAATAATTTATTTGATTTCGAAAAATGTGTTTGTCTTGTTACTTCATTAAAGTAATATAACTGACTGTAGTTACTTTTTATAAAAATAAAGGTAAAGGTATATATAATAACATTCAAAATATACTATGTTTCGACAGGCTTTAGAAAATCTCACTTATATTTGCTCAAATCTCACTTAAAAATGTCACCAGTCTCAATTATTTTTCGATACCTGGCATGCATGTTATTGTTGTGCAAAGCCGTCAAAGTCGCAAAAATACATTACAGAAAGATTTAAGTGTAACCAGTCATATTAAAATGCATTTTCTGCAGATACGGACGGGTACTTTGTGTAAAGTTCTGCAGAATAGTTCTAAATTTATTGATCAATAATTAATATCTATAATTTTGAAAGAAGGTCCCGAAAATATTCATGTTAACATAAGGGTCACTGAATGCTTGCAATTTTCCAGATAAAGGGAAGTCACTCTTCTATTACCTGTGTATTTTTATATTTTTATGCGATTATTGATGTAATTTCGGAAATAAATTATGTTTCCAATTGGGGATATTTTTTTGTCTTGAGGTAAAGATTTGTTAGATTTATGTAAGAATTTAAAATGGAAACAAAAAGGGTAGATATGTTCTGAGGTATAGGTTTATGTTAGATTTACTTTGTAAAAATAGTTTTCAGTTTTGATGTTGCCCTCCGGCTGCTGTTGGCCTGGATGATGATGCCGAGGACCTTGTTGCTGCCTCTGATGTAGACCTCCTGAATGCAGCTGCTGACAATGATGTTGCAGAAGATGAACAGCATGGTAAGATTTATGTTAGAACTTAAAAACAGAAAATGTTATATATGTTATATTTGTCCAGGTTTTGCTAAGTTTTAGAACTTAGTTTATGCTAGAATGTAAAACAAAAGGAATGTTATGCATTTAGGTTTAGAAAAAAACAGAAGAAAATGAATTAAGGTATAAATAAGGTTCTATTAAACTTTATTTTTAAGTTTTAGAACTTAGTTTATGCTAGAATTCAAAACAAAAGGATGTTATTCATTAAGTTTTAGAAAAAATAGTAGATAATGAATTAAGGTATAAATAAGGTTCTGTTAACACTTTATATTTAAGTTTTAGAACTTAGTTTATGCTAGAATGTAAAACAAAAAGGTTGTTATGCATTTAGGTTTAGAAAAAATAGAAGGTAATGAATTAAGGTATAAATAAGGTTCTATTCTGACATACTTGATATTTTTCCAGGATCAGGAAAAGGAGGCTCGAACTAGCAGGCCACTGTATCCGACACAGCGAATTTGAAACAAGCGACCTGGTGTTGTGGGAACTAATTAAGGGAAAGGCAAGCAGGGGGAGCCAGAAAATGACATACGTCGACATGCTTAGGAGGGACACTGGACTTGAATCAACTGGGGAACTGAGATCGCAGATGCAGGGCAAGTGTAGATGGCATGCCATGGCCCAAGGAAGTTGGGTTTAGAAAACAATAGAAGACATGGCTTAGAAACCATGGAATAAATTTAGTAATAAGGTTATGTAAGAACTCAAAACAGAAAACCAAAGCGTTGTCGGATATCAGAATATATTAAATCCAGGTATTAATTTATTTTATGTTAGAACTTGGGTTTTGAAAACAATAAAAGTCTTGGTTTAGAAACCATGGCATATAGTTAGAAATAATGTTAAGTTAGAACTGAAAAGAGAAAACAGAAGGGTTGTCGGATATCAGAATACATTGAATCCAGGTATTAATTTATTTTATGTTCGAACTTGGGTTTAGAAAACAATAGAAGATATGGTTTAGAAACCATGGAATATAGTTAGTGATAATGTTAAGTTAGAACTGAAAAGAGAAAACAGAAGGGTTGTCGGATATCAGATGATATTGAATCCAGGTATTATTTATTTTATGTTAGAAGTTGGGTTTGGAAAATGATAAAAGATATGGTTTAGAAACCATGGAACGCAGATAGCAATAAGGTAATGTTCGAACTTAAAACAGAAAACAAAAAAAGTTGTCGGATACAATTCATACTTTATATTTGTCCAGGTTTTGCTTAGTTTTAGAACTTAGTTTATTCTAGAATTTAAAATAAAAGGGTTGTTATGCATTTGAGTTTAGAAAATTTTATTCACAATTTGTCTGAGGAGCAGTCCCGCACTTTGAGGCGCCCCTTAAAATATTCATTTTTTTTGTCGAGAGGGAACTTAGCGTAAAATTAATGTTACGAGATGTTCTCGCTTGACTGAAAAATGCAAGGCACACCACCTAGGTTGTGTCCCTAAGTAGAATAACCTCGTACTGTTTATTTTATCCACATTTGTCTGAGGAGCAGTGCCACACTCTGTCCGATGCGCCCCTTAAAATATTCAATTTTTTTTGTCGAGACAGAATAGCGTAATATACATGTTACTAGATGTTCTTGCTTGACTGGAAAAAACAAGGAACAGTGTCCAGTGTGAGATTCTAAGTAGAATAAACTAGTACTGAATGGTTAGAACTCATTAGCTGCTATTCATACTTAATGTTTGTCCAGATATTGATAAGTTTAGAACTCAGTTTATGCTAGAATTTTAGACAAAAGGGTTGTTGTGCATTAAGGTTTAGAAAAAAAAAGAAGATAACAAATTGAAGTTTTAATAAGGTTGTAGTATTAATATTTCTAGATATAGTGACCTATATATTTTACCCACAGTTTGTCTGAAGAGCAGTCCCACCCTTTGTCCGAGGCGCCCCTTAAAAATATTCATTTTTTTGTCGAGAGGGAACTTAGCGTAAAATTCATGTTACGAGATGTCGCTTGACTGAAAAATGCAAGGCACACCACATAGGTTGTGTCCCTTAGTAGAATAGCCTAGTACTGAATTGTTAGAACTCAGTAGCTGTCCTACTTTAAATTTGACCGGGTATTATTAAGTTTTAGAACATAGTTTATGCTAAAATTTAAAACAAAAGGCTTGTTATGCATTAAGGTTAAGAAAAAAAGAAGATAAGGAATTAAGGTATTAATAAGGTTCTAGTATTAAGACTTCTGGATATTGTAACCTATATATTTCTCCCACAATTTGTGCAGTCCCACCCTTCGTCCGAGGCGCTCCTTAAAAATATTCATTTTGTTGTCGAGAGGGAACTTAGCGTAATATTCATGTTACGAGATGTTCTTGCTTGACTGAAAAATGAAATGCACAAGGTCCAGGGTGTGTGTCCCTAAGTAGAGTAACCTAGTACTGAATTGTTAGAAATCATTAGCTTGCTATTCATACTTTATATTTGTCCAGATATTGGTAAGTTTTAGAACTTTGTTTATGATAGAATTTTATACTAAAGGGTTGTTATGGGTTAAGGTTCAGAAAAATAGAAGGTAATGAATTAAGATATTAATACGTTTCTATTCATACTTTATATTTGAGTTTTAGAACTTAGTTTATGCTAGAATTTAAAACAAAATGGTTGTTATGCATTTCGGTTTAGATAAAATAGAAGATAATGAATTAAGGTATTAATTAGGTTCTATTTATACTTTATATTTAAATTTTAGAAATTAGTTTGTGCTAGAATTTAAAACAAAAGGATTGTTATGCATTTAGACAAAAAGATAATGAATAAAGGTATTAGTAACTTGGTTTTATTCATACTTTATATTCGCCCAGGTATTGATAAGTTTGAGAACTTCGATTATGATAGAATTTAAAACAAAAGCGTTGTCGGATATCAGAAGATATTGAATCCAGGTATTAATTTATTTTATGTTAGAACTTGGGTTTAGAAAACAATAGAAGACATGGTTTAGAAACCATGGAATATAGTTAGAAATAATGTTAAGTTAGAACTGAAAAGAGAGAACAGAAGGGTTGTCGGATATCAGAATATATTGAATCCAGGTATTAATTTATTTTATGTTAGAACTTGGGTTTAGAAAACAATAGAAGACATGATGTGTTTAGAAACCATGAAATATAGTTAGTAATTATGTTAAGTTAGAACTGAAAAGAGAAAACAGAAGGGTTGTCGGATAGCAGACTAAATTGAATCCAGGTATTAATTTTTTATGTTAGAACTTGGGTTTAGAAAACAATAAAAGATATGGTTTAGAAACCATGGAATATAGTTTAACAATAAGGTAATGTTAGAACTGAAAAAAGAAAACAAAAGGGTTATGCATGATTTTGGTTTAGAAAAAAATAGAAGATAATGAATTAAGGTATAAATAAGGTTCTATTCATACTTTATTTTTTAAGTTTTAGAACTTTGTTTATGCTAGAATTTAAAACAAAAGGGTTGTTATGCATTTAAGTTTAGAAAATTTTGTCCACAATTGGTCTGAGGAGAAGTCCCACACTTTGTCCAAGGAACCCCTTAAAAATATTCATTTTTTGTCGAGAGTGAACTTAGTGTAAAATTCATGTTACGAGATGTTCTCGCTTGACTGAAAAATGCAAGACACCACCTAGGTTGTGTCCGTAAGTTGAATAACCTAGTACTGTATATTTTATCCACAATTTGTCTGAGGAGCAGTGCCACACTTTGTCCTATGCGCCCCTTAAAATATTCATTTTTTTGTCGAGAGGGAACTTAGCGTAATTTACATGTTACGAGATGTTCTTGCTTGACTGAAAAATGCAAGGAACAGTGTCCAGTTGCTTGACTGAAAAATGCAAGGAACAGTGTCCAGTGTGAGTCTCTAAGTAGAATAAACTAGTACTGAATTGTTAGAACTCATTAGCTGCTATTCATACTTAATGTTTGTCCAGATATTGATAAGTTTAGAACTCGGTTTATGCTAGAATTTTTAAACAAAAGGGTTGTTGTGCAGTTAGGTTTGGAAAAAAAAGAAGATAACAAATTGATGTTTTAATAAGGTTGTAGTATTAATATTTCTAGATATAGTGACCTATATATTTTACCCACAATTTGTCTGAAGAGCAGTCCCACCCTTTGTCCGAGGCGCCCCTTAAAAATATTCATTTTTTTGTCGAGAGGGAACTTAGCGTAAAATTCATGTTACGAGATGTTGTCGCTTGACTGAAAAATGCAAGGCACACCACATAGGTTGTGTCCCTTAGTAGAATAGCCTAGTACTGAATTGTTAGAACTCAGTAGCTGGCCATTCATACTTTAAATTTGACCGGGTATTATTAAGTTTTAGAACATAGTTTATGCTAAAATTTAAAACAAAAGGCTTGTTATACATTAAGGTTAAGAAAAAAAGAAGATAAGGAATTAAGGTATTAATAAGGTTCTAGTATTAACACTTCTGGATATTGTTAACTATATATTTCTCCCACAATTTGTGCAGTCCCACCCTTCGTCCGAGGTGCTCCTTAAAAATATTCATTTTCTTGTCGAGAGGGAACTTAGCGTAATATTCATGTTACGAGATGTTCTTGCTTGACTGAAAAATGAAATGCACAAGGTCCAGGGTGTGTGTCCCTAAGTAGAATAACCTAGTACTGAATTGTTAGAACTCATTAGCTTGCTATTCATACTTTATATTTTTCCAGATATTGGTAAGTTTTAGAACTTTGTTTATGATAGAATTTTATACTAAAGGGTTGTTATGGGTTAAGGTTCAGAAAAATAGAAGGTAATGAATTAAGATATTAATTAATACGTTTCTATTCATACTTTATATTTGAGTTTTAGAACTTAGTTTATGCTACAATTTAAAACAAAATGGTTGTTATGCATTTCGGTTTAGATAAAATGGAAGATAATGAATTAAGGTATTAATTAGGTTCTATTTATACTTTATATTTAAGTTTTAGAAATTAGTTTGTGCTAGAATTTAAAACAAAAGGATTGTTATGCGTTTAGAAAAAAAGATAATGAATAAAGGTATTAGTAACTTGGTTTTATTCATACTTTATATTCGCCCAGGTATTGATAAGTTTGAGAACTTCGATTATGATAGAATTTAAAACAAAAGGGTTGTCGGATATCAGAAGATATTGAATCCAGGTATTAATTTATTTTATGGTAGAACTTGGGTTTAGAAAACAATAGAAGACATGTTTTAGAAACCATGGAATAAAGTTAGAAATAATGTTAAGTTAGAACTGAAAAGAGAAAACAAAAGGGTTGTCGGATATCAGAATATATTGAATCCAGGTATTAATTTATTTTATGTTAGAACTTGGGTTTAGAAAACAATAGAAGACATGATGTGTTTAGAAACCATGAAATATAGTTTGTAATTATGTTAAGTTAGAACTGAAAAGAGAAAACAGAAGGGTTGTCGGATATCAGACTAAATTGAATCCAGGTATTAATTTTTTATGTTAGAACTTGGGTTTAGAAAACATTAAAAGATATGGTTTAGAAACCATGGAATCTAGTTTAACAATAAGGTTATGTTAGAACTGAAAAGAGAAAACAAAAGGGTCATGCATGATTTTGGTTTAGAAAAAAATAGAAGATAATGAATTAAGGTATAAATAAGGTTCTATTCATACTTTATTTTTAAGTTTTAGAACTTTGTTTATGCTAGAATTTAAAACAAAAGGTTTGTTAAGTTTAGAAAATTTTATCCACAATTGGTCTGAGGAGAAGTCCCACACTTTGTCCAAGGAACCCCTTAAAAATATTCATTTTTCTGTCGAGAGTGAACTTAGTGTAAAATTCATGTTACGAGATGTTCTCGCTTGACTGAAAAATGCAAGACACACCACCTAGGTTGTGTCCGTAAGTTGAATAACCTAGTACTGTATATTTTATCCACAATTTGTCTGAGGAGCAGTGCCACACTTTGTCCTATGCGCCCCTTAAAATATTCATTTTTTGTCGAGAGGGAACTTAGCGTAATTTACATGTTAGGAGATGTTCTTGCTTGACTGAAAAATGCAAGGAACAGTGTCCAGTTGCTTGACTGAAAAATGCAAGGAACAGTGTCCAGTGTGAGTCTCTAAGTAGAATAAACTAGTACTGAATTGTTAGAACTCATTAGCTGCTATTCATACTTAATGTTTGTCCAGATATTGATAAGTTTAGAACTCGGTTTATGCTAGAATTTTTAAACAAAAGGGTTGTTGTGCAGTTAGGTTTGGAAAAAAAGAAGATAACAAATTGATGTTTTAATAGGTTGTAGTATTAATATTTCTAGATATAGTGACCTATATATTTTACCCACAATTTGTCTGAAGAGCAGTCCCACCCTTTGTCCGAGGCGCCCCTTAAAAATATTCATTTTTTGTCGAGAGGGAACTTAGCGTAAAATTCATGTTACGAGATGTTCTCGCTTGACTGAAAAATGCAAGGCACACCACATAGGTTGTGTCCCTAAGTAGAATAGCCTAGTACTGAATTGTTAGAACTCAGTAGCTGGCTATTCATGCTTTAAATTTGACCGGGTATTATTAAGTTTTAGAACATAGTTTATGCTAACATTTAAAACAGAAGGCTTGTTATGCATTAAGGTTTAGAAAAAAAGAAGATAAGGAATTAAGGTTTTAATAAGGTTCTAGTATTAAGACTACTGGATATTGTGACCTATATATTTCTCCCACAATTTGTGCAGTCCCACCCTTCGTCCGAGGTGCTCCTTAACAATATTCATTTTCTTGTCGAGAGGGAACTTAGCGTAATATTCATGTTACGAGATGTTCTTGCTTGTCTGAAAAATGAAATGCACAAGGTCCAGGGTGTGTGTCCCTAAGTAGAATAACCTAGTACTGAATTGTTAGAAATCATTAGCTTGCTATTCATACTTTATATTTGTCCAGATATTGATAAGTTTTAGAACTTTGCTTATGATAGAATTTTAAACTAAAGGGTTGTTATGGGTTTAGGTTCAGAAAAATAGAAGGTAATGAATTAAGATATTAATAAGTTTCTATTCATACTTTATATTTGAGTTTTAGAACTTAGTTTATGCTACAATTTAAAACAAAATGGTTGTTATGCATTTCGGTTTGGATAAAATAGAAGATAATGAATTAAGGTATTAATTAGGTTCTATTTATACTTTATATTTAAGTTTTAGAAATTAGTTTGTGCTAGAATTTAAAACAAAAGGATTGTTATGCGTTTAGAAAAAAAGATAATGAATAAAGGTATTAGTAACTTGGTTTTATTCATACTTTATATTCGCCCAGGTATTGATAAGTTTGAGAACTTCGATTATGATAGAATTTAAAACAAAAGCGTTGTCCGATATCAGAAGATATTGAATCCAGGTATTAATTTATTTTATGTTAGAACTTGGGTTTAGAAAACAATAGAAGACATGGTTTAGAAACCATGGAATATAGTTAGAAATAATGTTAAGTTAGAACTGAAAAGAGAAAACAGAAGGGTTGTCGGATATCAGAATATATTGAATCCAGGTATTAATTTATTTTATGTTAGAACTTGGGTTTAGAAAACAATAGAAGACATGATGTGTTTAGAAACCATGAAATATAGTTAGTAATTATGTTAAGTTAGAACTGAAAAGAGAAAACAGAAGGGTTGTCGGATAGCAGACTAAATTGAATCCAGGTATTAATTTTTTATGTTAGAACTTGGGTTTAGAAAACAATAAAAGATATGGTTTAGAAACCATGGAATATAGTTTAACAATAAGGTTATGTTAGAACTGAAAAGAGAAAACAAAAGGGTCATGCATGATTTTAGTTTAGAAAAAAATAGAAGATAATGAATTAAGGTATAAATAAGGTTCTATTCATACTTTATTTTTAAGTTTTAGAACTTTGTTTATGCTAGAATTTAAAACAAAAGGGTTGTTATGCATTTGAGTTTAGAAAATTTTATCCACAATTGGTCTGAGGAGAAGTCCCACACTTTGTCCAAGGAACCCCTTAAAAATATTGATTTTTTTGTGGAGAGTGAACTTAGCGTAAAATTCATGTTACGAGATGTTCTCGCTTGACTGAAAAATGCAAGACACACCACCTAGGTTGTGTCCGTAAGTTGAATAACCTAGTACTGTATATTTTATCCACACTTTGTCTGAGGAGCAGTGCCACACTTTGTCGGATGCGCCCCTTAAAATATTCATTTTTTTGTTGAGAGGGAACTTAGCATAATTTACATGTTACGAGATGTTCTTGCTTGACTGAAAAATGCAAGGAACAGTGTCCAGTTGCTTGACTGAAAAATGCAAGGAACAGTGCCCAGTGTGAGTCTCTAAGTAGAATAAACTAGTACTGAATTGTTAGAACTCATTAGCTGCTATTCATACTTAATGTTTGTCCAGATATTGATAAGTTTAGATCTCGGTTTACGCTAGAATTTTTAAACAAAAGGGTTGTTGTGCAGTTAGGTTTGGAAAAAAAGAAGATAACAAATTGATGTTTTAATAAGGTTGTAGTATTAATATTTCTAGATATAGTGACCTATATATTTTACACACAATTTGTCTGAAGAGCAGTCCCACCCTTTGTCCGAGGCGCCCCTTAAAAATATTCATTTTTTGTCGAGAGGGAACTTAGCGTAAAATTCATGTTACGAGATGTTCTCGCTTGACTGAAAAATGCAAGGCACACCACATAGGTTGTGTCCCTAAGTAGAATAGCCTAGTACTGAATTGTTAGAACTCAGTAGCTGGCTATTCATACTTTAAATTTGACCGGGTATTATTAAGTTTTAGAACATAGTTTATGCTAACATTTAAAACAAAAGGCTTGTTATGCATTAAGGTTAAGAAAAAAAGAAGATAAGGAATTAAGGTTTTAATAAGGTTCTAGTATTAAGACTACTGGATATTGTGACCTATATATTTCTCCCACAATTTGTGCAGTCCCACCCTTGGTCCGAGGTGCTCCTTAAAAATATTCATTTTCTTGTCGAGAGGGAACTTAGCGTAATATTCATGTTACGAGATGTTCTTGCTTGACTGAAAAATGAAATGCACAAGGTCCAGGGTGTGTGTCCCTAAGTAGAATAACCTAGTACTGAATTGTTAGAACTCATTAGCTTGCTATTCATACTTTATATTTGTCCAGATATTGATAAGTTTTAGAACTTTGCTTATGATAGAATTTTTAACTAAAGGGTTGTTATGGGTTTAGGTTCAGAAAAATAGAAGGTAATGAATTAAGATATTAAGACCAATTCTCTGTAAGAACCAAAATTTTAAAGAAGGGGTCCGGCACTCAATCTCTTGGATTTTGTTGAAATTAACAGCAAATGTTGAGTTTGATGCCCATACATAAAAAACAATGTTGGTTAGTCAAAATCTTTTGCCGTTGTCATGGCAACCGGCATTCCTTATTTTTTGGTTGTTTTCAGAAAATTGTTCACAATTTGGCACAAAATTGTCAATTTTGTGACTTCCGGGACATTTTAATGTATATAACCAATCAATAAAATACCATGGTAAATGTATGTACTAACTTTGTAGATTATTTTAAAAATCCAACACATGATTCTAGTAATGTAAAAGTTCAATTTTACAATGGTTTAAGTACACCACGTGTCCAGATTTTTCATTTTTCAAGTAAAATGGGCAACAGGGGGTATCACAAAATGACTGTAAAACTAGTTTGCAGCATTTCTGACATTGTTTACTCAATAATTCATTTAGTATAATGGTTGTCTTATCAACAAACTTGAAGAAAAACTGTTTGGGGCTTTCAAATTTGAAAAATCTACAAATAAATAAAATTGGGGTGAAAACAAAGAAAAGCAGTTGTTTTTTTCATTCTATGTATTCTAAACTTCCAATATTTAACAATAAAAACTTACTTCAGGTGTATAGAAGGATGTCAATTTTATCAATTATGATATAAAATTGACTAACTTAAAAAAACAAAGGAAAATAATTTTTACTAATCGGTTTCCGTGGCAACGATTTTTAAATAATGAAAAAAATGGACTAATTCTTCAGTAAAACATGATAAATAATAAATTGTAAAGTCAAAATCAACAGAACAAAACATTTTCAATGAGTATATCTTCATTTGATGTAGTTCATGAAAATGTGTTGCCATAGCAACAAAAAAAAGACTTTTATATAATTAGTGGTTTATACAGAATTTTCTTAAATATGTAAATGGCCATAAAATTTGATTGTTTATTTAAGAAAAAACATTAAGTAGTATAAATTTCTGCTTTTTATACCTGTTTCCATTGCAACACATATTTTATTTGAATTCCTTATTAAGGTCAGGTGATTTACACACTGGCATATCATTAATGATACAATCTAGACAAGCTAGTAATGATACAAACTGACATAGCAATCAAAATGTACACGTGTCATTTAATAATAGATCAGTTAAAATGATTTGTCACACTTTCATCACACTGTTCAAAGTTTATTCAGTAATCTCCAATCAAGTTCAACAGAACTTGTGATTAGAAGATAGGTCACAAAATCAAGGAACTGCCACAAAAATCTCCCACAACAATCAACTTACTTTGTGTTCTTGGTTTACAGAGTTGCTTGATCTGAACATATAACTTGATTAGAAAAGTGTTGTTTTAATATTACAGTTGATATTTATTATACATTTGTTTTCAAGGTTTAACCTATTTTGTGACAGTAGAAACAATAGAAGACATGATGTGTTTAGAAACCATGAAATATAGTTAGTTATTATGTTAAGTTAGAACTGAAAAGAGAAAACAGAAGGTTTGTCGGATATCAGACTATATATTGAATCCAGGTATTAATTTTTTTATGTTAGAACTTGGGTTTAGAAAACAATAGAAGACATGATGTGTTAAGAAACCATGAAATATAGTTAGTTATTATGTTAAGTTAGAACTGAAAAGAGAAAACAGATGGGTTGTCGGATATCAGAATTTATTGAATCCAGGTATTATTTTTTTTATGTTAGAACTTGGGTTTAGAAAACAATATAACACATGGTTAAGAAACCATGGAATATAGTTAGTGATAATGTTAAGTTAGAACTGAAAAGAGAAAACAGAAGGGTTGTCGGATATCGGAATATATTGAATCCGGGTATTAATTTTTTAATGTTAGAACTTGGGTTTAGAAAACAATAAAAGATATGGTTTAGAAACCATGGAATATAGTTTAACAATAAGGTTATGTTAGAACTTAAAAGAGAAAACAAAAGGGTTATGCATTAAGGTTTAGAAAAAAAGAAGATAATGAATTAAGGTATAAATAAGGTTCTATTCATACTTTATTTTTAAGTTTTAGAACTTATTGTATGCTAGAATTTAAAACAAAAGGGTTGTTATGCATTTGAGTTTAGAAAATTTTATCCACAATTGGTCTGAGGAGAAGTCCCACACTTTGTCCAAGGAACCCCTTAAAAATATTCATTTTTTTGTTGAGAGTGAACTTAGTGTAAAATTCATGTTACGAGATGTTCTCGCTTGACTGAAAAATGCAAGACACACCGCCTAGGTTGTGTCCGTAAGTTGAATAACCTAGTACTGTATATTTTATCCACAATTTGTCTGAGGAGCAGTGCCACACTGTCCGATGCGCCCCTTAAAATATTCATTTTTTTGTCAAGAGGGAACTTAGCGTAATTTACATGTTACAAGATGTTCTTGCTAGACTGAAAAATGCAAGGAACAGTGTCCAGTTGCTTGACTGAAAAATGCAAGGAACAGTGTCCAGTGTGAGTCTCTAAGTAGAATAAACTAGTACTGAATTGTTAGAACTCATTAGCTGCTATTCATACTTATGTTTGTCCAGATATTGATAAGTTTAGAACTCGGTTTATGCTAGAATTTTTAAACAAAAGGGTTGTTGTGCAGTTAGGTTTGGAAAAAAAGAAGATAACAAATTGATGTTTTAATAAGGTTGTAGTATTAATATTTCTAGATATAGTGACCTATATATTTTACCCACAATTTGTCTGAAGAGCAGTCCCACCCTTTGATCGAGGCGCCCCTTAAAAATATTCATTTTTTGTCGAGAGGGAACAGCGTAAAATTCATGTTACGAGATGTTCTCGCTTGACTGAAAAATGCAAGGCACACCACATAGGTTGTGTCCCTAAGTAGAATAGCCTAGTACTGAATTGTTAGAACTCAGTAGCTGGCTATTCATACTTCAAATTTGACCGGGTATTATTAAGTTTTAGAACATAGTTTATGCTAACATTTAAAACAAAAGGCTTGTTATGCATTAAGGTTAAGAAAAAAAGAAGATAAGGAATTAAGGTTTTAATAAGGTTCTAGTATTAAGACTACTGGATATTGTGACCTATATATTTCTCCCACAATTTGTGCAGTCCCACCCTTCGTCCGAGGTGCTCCTTAAAAATTCATTTTCTTGTCGAGAGGGAACTTAGCGTAATATTCATGTTACGAGATGTTCTTGCTTGACTGAAAAATGAAATGCACAAGGTCCAGGGTGTGTGTCCCTAAGTAGAATAACCTAGTACTGAATTGTTAGAACTCATTAGCTTGCTATTCATACTTTATATTTGTCCAGATATTGATAAGTTTTAGAACTTTGCTTATGATAGAATTTTAAACTAAAGGGTTGTTATGGGTTTAGGTTCAGAAAAATAGAAGGTAATGAATTAAGATATTAATAAGTTTCTTTTCATTCTTTATATTTGAGTTTTAGAACTTAGTTTATGCTACAATTTAAAACAAAATGGTTGTTATGCATTTCGGTTTAGATAAAATAGAAGATAATGAATTAAGGTATTATTTAGGTTCTATTTATACTTTATATTTAAGTTTTAGAAATTAGTTTGTGCTAGAATTTAAAACAAAAGGGTTGTTATGCGTTTAGAAAAAAAAGATAACGAATAAAGGTATTAGTAACTTGGTTTTATTCATACTTTATATTCGCCCAGGTATTGATAAGTTTGAGAACTTCGATTATGATAGAATTTAAAACAAAAGGGTTGTCGGATATCAGAAGATGTTGAATCCAGGTATTAATTTATTTTATGTTAGAACTTGGGTTTGGAAAACAATAGAAGACATGGTTTAGAAACCATGGAATATAGTTAGAAATAATGTTAAGTTAGAACTGAAAAGAGAAAACAGAAGGGTTGTCGGATATCAGAATATATTGAATCCAGGTATTAATTTATTTTATGTTAGAACTTGGGTTTAGAAAACAATAGAAGACATGATGTGTTTAGAAACCATGAAATATAGTTAGTAATTATGTTAAGTTAGAACTGAAAAGAGAAAACAGAAGGGTTGTCGGATATCGGAATATATTGAATCCGGGTATTAATTTTTTAATGTTAGAACTTGGGTTTAGAAAACAATAAAAGATATGGTTTAGAAACCATGGAATATAGTTTAACAATAAGGTTATGTTAGAACTTAAAAGAGAAAACAAAAGGGTTATGCATTAAGGTTTAGAAAAAAAGAAGATAATGAATTAAGGTATAAATAAGGTTCTATTCATACTTTATTTTTAAGTTTTATAACTTATTGTATGCTAGAATTTAAAACAAAAGGGTTGTTATGCATTTGAGTTTAGAAAATTTTATCCACAATTGGTCTGAGGAGAAGTCCCACACTTTGTCCAAGGAACCCCTTAAAAATATTCATTTTTTTGTCGAGAGTGAACTTAGCGTAAAATTCATGTTACGAGATGTTCTCGCTTGACTGAAAAATGCAAGACACACCACCTAGGTTGTGTCCCTAAGTTGAATAACCTAGTACTGTATATTTTATCCACAATTTGTCTGAGGAGCAGTGCCACACTTTGTCCGATGCGCCCCTTAAAATATTCATTTTTTTGTCGAGAGGGAACTTAGCGTAATTTACATGTTACAAGATGTTCTTGCTAGACTGAAAAATGCAAGGAACAGTGTCCAGTTGCTTGACTGAAAAATGCAAGGAACAGTGTCCAGTGTGAGACTCTAAGTAGAATAAACTAGTACTGAATTGTTAGAACTCATTAGCTGCTATTCATACTTAATGTTTGTCCAGATATTGATAAGTTTAGGACTCAGTTTACGCTAGAATTTTAAACAAAAGGGTTGTTGTGCATTTAGGTTTGGAAAGAACGAAGATAACAAATTGATGTTTAGTGTTGAGGTTGTAGTATTAATATTTCTAGATATAGTGACCTATATATTTTACACACAATTTGTCTGAAGAGCAGTCCCACCCTTTGTCCGAGGCGCCCCTTAAAAATATTCATTTTTTGTCGAGAGGGAACTTAGCGTAAAATTCATGTTACGAGATTTTCTCGCTTGACTGAAAAATGCAAGGCACACCACATAGGTTGTGTCCCTAAGTAGAATAGCCTAGTACTGAATTGTTAGAACTCAGTAGCTGGCTATTCATACTTTAAATTTGACCGGGTATTATTAAGTTTTTAGAACATAGTTTATGCTAAAATTAAAAACAAAAGGCTTGTTATGCATTAAGGTTAAGAAAAAAAGAAGATAAGGAATTAAGGTATAAATAAGGTTCTAGTATTTAGACTACTGGATATTGTGACCTAGATATTTCTCCCACAATTTGTGCAGTCCCACCCTTCGTCCGAGGCACTCCTTAAAAATATTCATTTTCTTGTCGAGAGGGATCTTAGCGTAATATTCATGTTACGAGATGTTCTCGCTTGACTGACAAATGAAAGGCACAAGGTCCAGTGTGTGTGTCCCTAAGTGGAATAACCTAGTACTGAATTGTTAGAACTCATTAGCTTGCTATTCATACTTTATATTTGTCCAGATATTGATAAGTTTTAGAACTTTGTTTATGATAGAATTTTAAACAAAAGGGTTGTCATGGGTTAAGGTTCAGATAAATAGAAGGTAATGAATTAAGGTATTAATAAGTTTCTATTCATACTTTATATTTGAGTTTTAGAACTTAGTTTATGCTAGAATTAAAAACAAAAGTATTGTTATGCATTTCGTTTAGAAAAAATCGAAGATAATGAATTAAGGTATTAACTAGGTTCTATTTATACTTTATATTTAAGTTTTAGAACTTAGTTTGTGCTAGAATTTAAAACAAAAGGGTTGTTATGCGTTAAGAAAAAAAGATAATGAATAAAGGTATTAGTAACTTGGTTTTATTCATACTTTATATTCGCCCAGGTATTGATAAGTTTGAGAACTTAGATTATGCTCGAATTTAAACAAAAGGGTTGTCGGATATCAGAAGACATTGAATCCAGGTATTAATTTATTTTATATTAGAACTTGGGTTTAGAAAACAATTGAAGAAATGGTTTAGAAGCCATGGAATAAAGTTAGTTAGAAGGTTATGTTAGATCTCAAAACAGAAAACAAAAGTGTTGTCGGATATCAGAAGATATTGAATCCAGGTGTTATTTATTTTATGTAAGAACTTGGGTTTAGAAAACAGTAGAAGATATGGTTTAGAAACCATGGAATATAATAAGTAATAAGGTTATGTTAGAACTTTAAACAGAAAACAAAAGGGTTGTCGGATATCAGAAGATATTGAATCCAGGACTTAATATAGAAAACAGAAAGGTTGTCGGATATCAATTCGTTCTTTATATTTGTTAGCAATAAGATTGTTAGAACTTAAAACAAAAAACAAAAGGGTTGTCGGATATCATAAGATAATGAATCCAGGTATTATTTATTTTATGTTTTAAGTTGGGTTTGGAAAATAATAGAAGTGTGGTTTAGAAACCATGGAATAAAATTTGTAAGAAGGTTTTATGTTAGAACTAAAAACAGAAATCAAAAAGGTTGTCGGATATCAGAAAATATTGAATCCAGGTATTAATTTATTTTATGTTAGAACTTGGGTTTAGAAAACAAGAGAAGATATGGTTTAGAAACTATGGAATATAATTAGTAATTAGGTTATGTAAGAACTTAAAACAGACAACAAAAAAGGTTGTCGGATATCAATTCATTCTTTATATTTGTCCAGGTATAAATAAGGTTCTATTAATACTTCATTTTTAAGTTTTAGTTCAGTTCTGATGTTGCCCACCTGTGCTGTTGGCCTGGCTGATGATTCTGATGCCCTTGTTGCTGCCTCTGATGTAGACCTGCTGAATGAAGCTCCTGACAGTGATGATTGCAGAAGATGAACAGCAGGGTCAGATTTATGTTAAATTTGTGTTAGAACTAAAAACTGAAAGCAAAAGGGTTATATTTGTTCTGAAGTATAGATTTGTCAAATTCATGTTAGAACTTAAAACAGAAAACGAAAGGGTTGTTTTTGACCTGCGGTATAGATTAATGTTCGAACTTAAAACAGAAAACAAAAGGGTTATATTTGTCCCGACGTATAGATTTATGTTAGAACTTAAAAAAAGTGAAATATGAAACAAAAGACGAACCGCAGCATCCTGCTGCTTCTTATGTTGCAAAACATCTTTATGTAGCCCTGGATGATGCGGGTGGTGT
This sequence comes from Corbicula japonica, assembly GCA_038501625.1. Classification (NCBI taxonomy): domain Eukaryota; kingdom Metazoa; phylum Mollusca; class Bivalvia; order Venerida; family Cyrenidae; genus Corbicula; species Corbicula japonica. The sequence continues at coordinate 12,952,808 of JAZAYU010000010.1, forward strand.
TGCCTTGATGATAAAAGTTTCATTAATCAAGCAAGTATTTAAATATATTCTAAGTTTAACATAATTGGCGTAGGAAATAATATTATTTCTTTGAAATAAACTAAAAGCTATTTATTAGTAAAAGAATTCATATTAAAATGTTGTTTTTGTTTACATAAACCTAATAAGAAATTTACTTTAAACTGATTTAAAGAAATTCAATTAAAGACAATCTAGGTGACTTATACTTTGTATTATAACAGTTTCAGGCCATTGCCCAGTATGCTGCTGATTTCGCCATGGATGTTGCCTGTTATGTTGCCTTGATGATGTAAGTTATATTAATTAAGCAAGCATTTAAATATATTCTTAGTTCAACCTACATGTAGTTGGCATAGGAAATAATATAATTTCTTTAAAATATACTAACAGCTCTTTTGTAGTAAAATAATTCTTATTGAAAAGGTTTTTTTGTTTATATTAACCCTGTTTTTTTTGTATATTAACGTTAAGTTATATATATTGTATGATGTTTGGTAAGTCTTATCTGTAATGAATTTTCTTGAACGTCTCTTGCTTCTGCTTATGTCTGTCAATAGCTATGCATAGCTAATGTTTAACCTTTACAATACCGACCATAAATAAAAGTTTGAATCTTTTTCAGCTTGCTGCAACAAACTGCAATGAAAGTTTAAAGCCTTTGATGAAGGATATCACTAGCCATTTCTTTCATTGTGCTGAGACACGTGAAGATGTCATGACAATGGAGTTACCTATTAAAATGTCATTGTGCTGAGACACGTGGATAAGTCAAGTCATTGTGCTGAGACACATGGAGATGTCATGTCAATGTGCTAAGACATGTGGAGATGTCATGTCAAGCAATTGTGCTGAGACACGTGGAGATGTCATGTCATTGTGCTGAGACATGTGGAGATGTCATGTCAAGACATTGTGCTGAGACACGTGGAGATGTCATGACATTGTGCTGAGATACGTGGAGATGTCATGTCAATGTGCTAAGACATGTGGAGATGTCATGTCAAGCAATTGTGCTGAGACACGTGGAAATGTCATGTCATTGTGCTGAGACATGTGGAGATGTCATATCATGTAATTGTGCTGAGACATGTGGAGATGTCATGTCAAGACATTGTGCTGAGACACGTGGAGCTGTAATCTTACGTAATTGTGCTGAGACATGTGGAGATGTCATGTCATTGTGCTGAGACATGTGGAGATGTCATGTCATTGTGCTAAGACATGTGGAGATGTCATGTCAAGCAATTGTGCTGAGACACGTGGAGATGTCATGTCATTGTGCTGAGACATGTGGAGATGTCATGTCAAGACATTGTGCTGAGACACGTGGAGATGTCATGACATTGTGCTGAGATACGTGGAGATGTCATGTCAATGTGCTAAGACATGTGGAGATGTCATGTCAAGCAATTGTGCTGAGACACGTGGAGATGTCATGTCATTGTGCTGAGACATGTGGAGATGTCATATCATGTAATTGTGCTGAGACATGTGGAGATGTCATGTCAAGACATTGTGCTGAGACACGTGGAGCTGTAATCTTATGTAATTGTGCTGAGACATGTGGAGATGTCATGTCATTGTGCTGAGACATGTGGAGATGTCATGTCATTGTGCTGAGACATGTGGAGATGTCATGTCATTGTGCTGAGACATGTGGACATGTCATGTCATTGTGCTGAGACATGTGGAGATGTCATGTTTTGTAATTGTGCTGAGATACGTGGAGATGTCATGTCATTGTGCTGAGACATGTGGAGATGTCATGTCATTGTGCTGAGACATGTGGAGATGTCATGTCATTGTGCTTAGACATGTGGACATGTCATGTCATTGTGCTGAGACATGTGGAGATGTCATGTTTTGTAATTGTGCTGAGATACGTGGAGATGTCATGTCATTGTGCTGAGACATGTGGAGATGTCATGTCATTGTGCTGAGACATGTGGAGATGTCATGTCATGTCATTGTGCTGAGACATTTGGAGATGTTATGTCATTGTGCTGAGTCATATGGAGATGTCATGTTATGTAATTGTGCTGAGACATGTGGAGATGTCATGTCATTGTGCCGAGACATGTGGAGATGTCATGTCATTGTGCTGAGACATGTGGAGATGTCATGTCATTGAGCTGAGACATGTGGACATGTCATGTCATTGTGCTGAGACATGTGGAGATTTCATGTTATGTAATTGTGCTGAGACACGTGGAGATGTCATGTCATTGTGCCGAGACATGTGGAGATGTCATGTCATTGTGCTGAGACATGTGGATATGTCATGTCATGTCATTGTGCTGAGACATGTGGAGATGTCATGTCATTGTGCTGAGACATGTGGAGATGTCATGTCATTGTGCTTAGACATGTGGACATGTCATGTCATTGTGCTGAGACATGTGGAGATGTCATGTTTTGTAATTGTGCTGAGACATGTGGAGATGTCATGTTATGTAATTGTGCTGAGACATGTGGAGATGTCATGTTATGTAATTGTGCTGAGACATGTGGAGATGTCATGTCATTGTGCTGAGACATGTGGATATGTCATTTTATGTAATTGTTCTGAGACATGTGGAGATGCCATCTCATGTAATTGTGCTGAGACATGTGGAGATGTTATGATATTGTGCTGAGACATGTGGAGATGTCATGTCATTGTGCTGAGACATGTGGAGATGTCATGTTATGTAATTGTGCTGAGACATGTGGAGATGTCAAGTCATTGTGCTGAGACACATGGAGATGTCATGTCAATGTGCTAAGACATGTGTAGATGTCATGTCAAGCAATTGTGCTGAGACACGTGGAGATGTCATGTCATTGTGCTGAGACATGTGGAGATGTTATGTCATGTAATTGTGCTGAGACATGTGGAGATGTCATGTCAAGACATTGTGCTGAGACACGTGGAGATGTCATGACATTGTGCTGAGATACGTGGAGATGTCATGTCAATGTGCTAAGACATGTGGATATGTCATGTCAAGCAATTGTGCTGAGACACGTGGAGATGTCATGTGATTGTGCTGAGACATGTGGAGATGTCATATCATGTAATTGTGCTGAGACATGTGGAGATGTCATGTCAAGACATTGTGCTGAGACACGTGGAGCTGTCATTTGATGTAATTGTGCTGAGACATGTGGAGATGTCATGTCATTGTGCTGAGACATGTGGAGATGTCATGTCATTGTGCTGAGACATGTGGAGATGTCATGTCATTGTGTGGGGCATGTGGACATGTCATGTCATTGTGCTGAGACATGTGGAGATTTCATGTTTTGTAATTGTGCTGAGATACGTGGAGATGTCATGTCATTGTGCTGAGACATGTGGAGATGTCATGTGATTGTGCTGAGACATGTGGAGCTGTCATGTCATGTCATTGTGCTGAGACATTTGGAGATGTTATGTGATTGTGCTGAGTCATATGGAGATGTCATGTTGTGTAATTGTGCTGAGACATGTGGAGATGTCAAGTCATTGTGCTGAGACACATGGAGATGTCATGTCAATGTGCTAAGACATGTGTAGATGTCATGTCAAGCAATTGTGCTGAGACACGTGGAGATGTCATGTCATTGTGCTGAGACATGTGGAGATGTTATGTCATGTAATTGTGCTGAGACATGTGGAGATGTCATGTCAAGACATTGTGCTGAGACACGTGGAGATGTCATGACATTGTGCTGAGATACGTGGAGATGTCATGTCAATGTGCTAAGACATGTGGATATGTCATGTCAAGCAATTGTGCTGAGACACGTGGAGATGTCATGTGATTGTGCTGAGACATGTGGAGATGTCATATCATGTAATTGTGCTGAGACATGTGGAGATGTCATGTCAAGACATTGTGCTGAGACACGTGGAGCTGTCATTTGATGTAATTGTGCTGAGACATGTGGAGATGTCATGTCATTGTGCTGAGACATGTGGAGATGTCATGTCATTGTGCTGAGACATGTGGAGATGTCATGTCATTGTGTGGGGCATGTGGACACGTCATGTCATTGTGCTGAGACATGTGGAGATTTCATGTTTTGTAATTGTGCTGAGATACGTGGAGATGTCATGTCATTGTGCTGAGACATGTGGAGATGTCATGTGATTGTGCTGAGACATGTGGAGCTGTCATGTCATGTCATTGTGCTGAGACATTTGGAGATGTTATGTGATTGTGCTGAGTCATATGGAGATGTCATGTTGTGTAATTGTGCTGAGACATGTGGAGATGTCAAGTCATTGTGCTGAGACACATGGAGATGTCATGTCAATGTGCCAAGACATGTGTAGATGTCATGTCAAGCAATTGTGCTGAGACACGTGGAGATGTCATGTCATTGTGCTGAGACATGTGGAGATGTTATGTCATGTAATTGTGCTGAGACATGTGGAGATGTCATGTCAAGACATTGTGCTGAGACACGTGGAGATGTCATGACATTGTGCTGAGATACGTGGAGATGTCATGTCAATGTGCTAAGACATGTGGATATGTCATGTCAAGCAATTGTGCTGAGACACGTGGAGATGTCATGTGATTGTGCTGAGACATGTGGAGATGTCATATCATGTAATTGTGCTGAGACATGTGGAGATGTCATGTCAAGACATTGTGCTGAGACACGTGGAGCTGTCATTTGATGTAATTGTGCTGAGACATGTGGAGATGTCATGTCATTGTGCTGAGACATGTGGAGATGTCATGTCATTGTGCTGAGACATGTGGAGATGTCATGTCATTGTGTGGGGCATGTGGACATGTCATGTCATTGTGCTGAGACATGTGGAGATTTCATGTTTTGTAATTGTGCTGAGATACGTGGAGATGTCATGTCATTGTGCTGAGACATGTGGAGATGTCATGTGATTGTGCTGAGACATGTGGAGCTGTCATGTCATGTCATTGTGCTGAGACATTTGGAGATGTTATGTCATTGTGCTGAGTCATATGGAGATGTCATGTTATGTAATTGTGCTGAGACATGTGGAGATGTCATGTCATTGTACTGAGACATGTGGAGATGTCATGTCATTGTGCTGAGACATGTGGAGATGTCATGTCATTGTGCTGAGACATGTGGAGATGTCATGTCATTGTGCTGAGACATGTGGACATGTCATGTCATTTTGCTGAGACATGTGGAGATGTCATGTTATGTAATTGTGCTGAGACACGTGGAGATGTCATGTCATTGTGCTGAGACATGTGGAGACGTTATGTCATTGTGCTGAGACATGTGGAGATGTCATGTTATGTAATTGTGCTGAGACATGTGGAGATGTCATGTTATGTAATTGTGCTGAGACATGTGGAGATGTCATGTCATTGTGCTGAGACATGTGGATATGTCATGTTATGTAATTGTGCTGAGACATGTGGAGATGCCATGTCTTGTAATTGTGCTGAGACATGTGGAGACGTTATGATATTGTGCTGAGACATGTGGAGATGTCATGTCATTGTGCTGAGACATGTGGAGATGTCATGTTATGTAATTGTGCTGAGACATGTGGAGATGTCATGTCATGTAATTGTGCTGAGACATGTGGAGATGTTATGTCATTGTGCTGAGACATGTGGAGATGTCATGTTATGTAATTGTGCTGAGACATGTGGAGATGTCATGTCATTGTGCTGAGACATGTGGATATGTCATGTTATGTAATTGTGCTGAGACATGTGGAGATGCCATGTCATTGTGCTGAGACATGTGGAGATGTCATGAAAATGAAGTTACCTATTAAAATGTCATTGTGCTGAGACACGTGGAGATGTCATGTCACTGTGCTGAGACATGTGGAGATGTCATGAAAATGAAGTTACCTATTAAAATATCATTGTGCTGAGACATTTGGATATGTCATGTCATTGTGCTAAGACATGTGGAGATGTCATATCATGTCAATGAAGGTACCTATCAAAATGTCATTTTTGATTCATCTAGGCAAATTTAAATAGAACAACTTTTTTAACGATTCAAACACAGATATGCAGTGACACTTGAATACAATATTTGTCAGATATTCTGACAAAAAGCAGACTGATTGACAGATGTTTCAGTGTTGAATAACAGGTGCTTTAGAAGGAAATTTACAAGTTCTTTACTGCCCTATTTAATACAGTCCATCAGAAACAAGTGATTATAATTATTGATTATTGGGATTGATTGAAAAAATGCACAAAACTGATTCTGGTTTAATAAGTAAATTTCAGTGATCAGTAAAGTAGGTTAGTCATTCCAATAGAGTATTAGCCAGGAAGCATATCCTGATTTGTATGTTCTGTGGTCAGATACCTAATGTTGCATAAACATGTCTTTTGTTAATAAGATGCACTGAAAAAACCAGCCAAGGTTGACAAAACTTACTGCGGTTGACAGGTTACTGCTACGGAGAGGTTAAAATGAAACAAACTTAATTTGGTGAATTTGTATGCTGGCTTCTGATGACAGGTGGCTTTCTGTCAAATGTGACTGTAAAGGCAGGGTTCATTTTACATTTTTATTGTTTTACAGACCAAATGGGCAAGTGCGCTGAAGCACTGGGACAATGTGACTATGGACCTCATGATGAAGGAATGGCTGAAACCATCCAGTAATGCTGTGCAAGATTTGCAGAGGTCAGTTTTAGAACCAAGTATTCTCATGACATTTCCCTATTAAGTGATATGCCATAAAATTTCTCTTACATATTCATTATGTAAAGGAACTGTTTGTTTCTTAAAGACTTTTATTGCCTGGTTTCAGCACCTTTCAAGGTTTTATCCAGGTTGTTAGTCAACTTAACATGCTGTCAACTTACATTTGTTCCTGGGTTTTCAGCCAGTACTAAACAATTTCACATCAAAACTACTGACAGCTTCCTCCCTTTAATCCAATGGGCGGTAAAAAAGACCTTTAGATCCCAGTATGCTGTCTGTCAAACACGTTCAGTTGCCATGCTCTAACCATTTAAATATCTTAGTCGACATTTTTAAAAAATTTAGGTATTGTAGTAACCATTTGTTCATTGTAATGTTTGCCCAGAAAGAATTGAAGTATGTACATTTAAGGTGGAGAATAAAAAATTTGCTAAATTGTAAAAAAAAATGTAAAAAATACATAAATAAGCAGTCAATGCAATGCTAAAAATTTCATGCAGTATCGAGTACACAGTTCACAGTACAGAGTACAGATGTGTCTGCTGATCTGGATCTACACTTTATGTTGCACATGTGATAATATGCGTATATATAGTAAAATTGTTGTATCGTTTGTTATGCATATAAATTTTCTAAGTTTAATTGTTTGCAGTTGTGCGGTTTAAAAATGTCGGTTCTACCTTGGCAGCCATTGATTGGCAACATGAGAGACGAAGACCTTCGGTACATATATATTTTTCACTTTGATGCCACTTGTCTGTCAGGATCACTTAAAATACAGCTTTATCTAAAATTATTTTACACCAGAAACTGACAATGGTCATATCGTCATGTCGTCAAGCTGGCTGTTGAAAACATATGATCACATAAGATGATTCATTGAGATTAATAAAAAATGATTAAATTGATTAAAGTAAAGCAAGTGTTGACCATCTGTTTGCAAAATCTCTTGGCAACTGTTGGATTCTTATTTTAAGAAATTTGAGGTTTTGGTAAATAGAGCCATTAAAATTGGAATATCAAAAAAAGAAAAAAAGACTGTTGCATTATTTTCATTGTTAAAACAATATTGCAGATGGCGACGAATGAATTGGAATACGGCTAACAACTGGACAGGGCAAGGAGCAATAGGAATACATTCGGGACATGTTGACACAAATCGCTAATGAAAACTGTGCCCAAGATCATAAAACTAAATCTGGAGACCAATCTCATTTCTCAAGCATCTAATTTGCTGATACGCCATTTCAGCCAATCAGATGCTTGAGATTTGAGACTGGTCTCCAATCTCAATTTAATGATCTTGGCTCCAGTACGCTGTGAAGGGATTGTCCTCTAATAGAAAATTTAGAAATAGAAGCAACTGACCACAGAAGATTTGCCAATACAATTGCCAGACAATCACCACCACCAACATCTTTAAATTGCCAAGAATCCCCGAACTAAAAAAAACTGTAAATAAAATGTGTTCACTTTGACCTTTTTTTATAACACAGGACATTACACAGCGTGCTATGCAATTGTGAAAGCTTCAGTATTACGAAGTAACAAAATTAATGTTCTTTTTATTTTTTATGTTGTTTAATCTATAACTGTAAAGAAAATGTGTTCAACATTGTATTTTCTTATAGAAAACACAGGACATTTAAAAGTTAACCCTTTACTCCATAGATAAAGAGAATCTATCATTGGTATTCGGCGAAGATCAAGGTATCTCAACCCGAGGGTAATGCATTCCAGACGGAAACGAGGCTGTGCCGAGTTTCCGTCTGGAAAGCATTGCCCGAGGGTTGGGATACCGCGATCTTCGCCGAATACCAATTATTGATTATTTTTCTCACTTACTTCTTAAAGATTCAAACAAAATTCTTTAAAATTAAAAAAAAACGCAAGAATTTTAGAGAACTATTTCTTTCGCTTAACTTCCAGTAGGAATGGTAAATCAGCCACGAATACACAGTCCTGTCAAAGTTAACACCCCTAACATGTACGCCTTCAACAATATCGTTACAAATAAAAGAAAGGAAAAGCATCGTTTTTTCATTGCATGAAAACAGCTGGTTCATCCGTTGAAAACGGATAACGGATCTGCGATTTTTAAGGTTATCCGTGATTTCGTCACAATTCAAAATTAAAAAAAATTGAATTGTAGATCTAGAGCTCTACATACCAGTTAAAATATCCCGATTAAACAGCAGTATCTTATTTTCCATTCACTTTCTTCATAGATCCTGATGTTTAACGAAGCTCGCAACAGCGGTATAAGAATGAAACACTCTAAAAAAAAGTCGCATTTTCATACTCATACCACGATAAACACTTCCAAGTTCCAGCGTTGAGAATTTAGCGACCTTTGAGTGTATCCTTTCCAAATGATTTTTGAAATAAATCCTGATAAAACAAAATCAACAGCTTGCTCTGTTTGAAAAAGTAAACATTCGTTTAATTACGTCACATAATAAACTTAAATGACGTAGTAATAAGCATCATGACGTAGTCTAAATCAATAATGAAAGTGCTCAATTATCTAATACGATGCGCAATAATACGAAAGTACGCGAGCACGCGGGGTGTTAGATAAGGCCATGCGAGATAAGGAAATCTCACACGGCTAAAAATAGAGATTTTTCCGTCTAGTAAGTGAGAAACACATTTATTGTGTGGGCGAACAGTGTACATCTAGATCAGCCAACACAGTTGTGCCATCAGATCTTGATGTCCACCGTTCACTCAATAGGGTTTTATCTGGCCAAGGTGCAACCAGTGTAGATCCAGATCAGACAGCACTGATGTACTTGCTGAGTTGTATCTACACTGGTTGCAGACGTGTTAAAACGCGTATATATGGAATAAAGGGTTAAACTGGTGAAAGCTTTAGTATTATGAAAAATTACAGTTCTCTGCATTTTTTGCACAGTATTAAGGATATTGAATGACAACAGTTTTGAATGTTTGAGTTGAATCAAGGTATAAATTGGATAAGGTATTAATTTAAAATCAGTTCTAGCGAGTCGCTCTTCATGTTGGCAGCAAATTCCAGTTTAAATTCAATATTTAACATTATTTACTTAGAGTACATTATATAAAGTTTAAGAAATTAGAAACGCAACTTCTTCAAACACGAAGTATTTTTCTGGTTTAAAGAAGTTGAATTTCTATTTTCTTTAAGTACATTTGATCCTTTCAATGTTTTGAACATTTTGTGTGACAGTTATTGGTTTTATATCCACTGTTGTAAAGGAGCTTAGGGGTGATGAGGCTTGACATCTATTGGTACAAGATAATGACAAATGGGCGGAGGTTTCTAAGTTTATTTCCAAAACAAAAAGGGGTTTTACTTCAGTATTGCCTAGGCGAGTCGACCACGCCTGTAAGCTTCTATATTTTAGCAACTAAGTTTCTTTGCTAACTTTGCTCATTTTTGTATTTACATGTCATATTTGCATCAAGTTTCAATAATAAAATCACATTTTGTGCGTCACTCGGAAATCGGTTTTTTGTAATGTGTATATTGTAATCAAAATTCCAATATCATCACAGTAAGCGTCACTTAGGAATCGCAACACAAATTGATTGCGTCTTAGTTTGAAAGAAATGTAATTATAACTAAATATTCTTTATATTCAATATTTGCTGTTTAATACCAACTGTATAGAAAATTTTAAACACTGAACTTTCTTCTAGAAAATACACGACATTATACAGTTAGTTACACTGCATACTTTGCGATTGTGAAAGTTTTAGTATTATGAAGAATAAAATTCTTTTTATTTTTTTGTGTTTGGCAATATTTGATAATGAAGCTTTGGTGTTATGAAGAATAAAAATTCTTTATTTTATGTGTTGTTGGGTTTTATTTGAAAGTGAATAGATGCTGTAGTTCCAGTCAACTGTGCACAAAGTTATAAAACTGAACATAGAAACTAGTCGTCATTTCAGCCAATCAGATGCTTTAGATTTAAGACTGGTTTTCTTCTCAGTTTTATAACTTTTAGCCCTGAACTTGCAACATGCACAACTGAGGCTATGTGAACAGTACCCTAGATAGCATGGTCGGTTTAATTCACGATCTGGCTGCCAGATTCTCTGTGAAAAAATTATAATCATAGCAGGAACACGATCATGTAATTTTAATCTTCCAGAATGTTTTAATGTTAATAAATGGACTGAAACACTGATGAGCCTTTCTACACAGTACACAGAATGAATCACACGCCCATGAATCCAGAGAACAGACTGTCCGTATGCAGCATGCCTAAATGCCTTGTTTGTATTTTCGACAGTTCCCGCTAGTGATAGAAATAGATCCAAGAAAATTTAATCGATTAATCAGAGGCAAACAAAAGTCAGCGATTACTCTCATAAAACCTGATTAAATAAGAAACAAACAAAAAGTTATGTACCGCAACAGTTTAACATCCCTTACACCAAATGAATGGCACATATCACAAAAACGATATGTTAATTGTCTATGATCTGTCCAGCAGACAGTAGGTGATCATATTTTAACAGCTGGTTTTCTCGCGGACAATTTTAGAACTAGTTCTTAGCGGACTCAAAGGCGAACTTCTCAAACCTCAAAAGTCGGCGGACACGTTACAGAGATCGTGGATGGTTAGTGTTGGTTGGGACCAAGCTGCATTAATTTCATTACCAGCAATCCAATTTGCAGATCTGTTCTGTTCCCAAACTCCGATCTCCGGTCCTACAATCTCAATAGCGACAAGTAGACATTTGCGAATGTAAGTGAAAACGCAGTTGGAGACCGAATCGGAGATTAACTAAGGGATTTTCTCAAACTTGTCAAATCCCTGTATCAAGTGATAATTTGGTGTTCACAGCCCTGAATATACTACTCAATATTTGGTATAGATTGCTTTTGTTTTATCCCGAATTATTGCCCTTACCAAGTTTTGACCGCTGTTCCGCTTCAACTGTTTTTGGCTCATTTTTTTGGCACGAAGCTGATGTCTAATGAACAAATTTTCAGAATCACAGCAAATACTTAATCGTTTTACCTTATTTTACGTTATGTAAGGAATAAACACAATCTTAAGTGATCCTTATAAAATTTTGAGTAGTATAATTATTAAAATATATTACATGTTCTTTTAGAACAATAGTGGACCATTTGTCACAGCACTCTAACCGAGTTCCAGATCAATGATAAAAATAGCTAGTGATAATTGACAAATAATCTGAGATGTTGTCGAAGAATCGACAACATCAACATAACTTCGTATTAATTTCATTACCAGCAATCCAATATGCAGATCTGTTCTGTTCCCAAACTCCGATCTCCAGCCCTACAATCTCAATAGCGACAAGTAGACACTTGCGAATGTAAGTGAAAACGCAGTTGGAGACCGAATCGGAGATTAACTAAGGGGTTTTCTCAAACTTGTCAAATCTCTGTATCAAGTGATAATTCGCTTGAATAGCCGGAACTAACGTCTGTCATGAAGATGTTTCGACAGCATTTTCTTACAAAAACTTTTACACAAAAATGTTTTTCATGAACAATTTCAATTGATGAGTGGATGCATTAATCATTGTATTTAATGAATGAGTTTATCATTGTATTTAATGAATGAGTTTATCATTGTATTTAATGCATGATTTATCATTGCATTTAAAAGCTAAAAAATCATTTTCACTTAACAACAAACGAACTATCCTACATGTATGAAACCTCTTGACCTAGCTTTAGGGATAGACTCGTCACTGTTATGTAATTTGCGTGCGTTAACTGTACGGCACAAACAATAAACAAAAAATATGAAGAACTCTTGACATTTGAAATGTTATTTAGCTACTGTATTTAGGAAATTGCTGTATGTGCATGTGCTGTGTGCACAGGAAGGCGAAAATACGAAAACATGAAATCACGAAATGATGACGAAAACGCGAAGATACGATGACGAACACGCGAGATCATTTCGCATTATCACATCGTGTTTTCGCGTTTCCGTCATCGTAATTTCCTGTTTTCGTCCTCGTAGTTTGGTGATTTCGTAACTTCGCGTTTCAGATTCTTTTCTTCACAGGAGAAAATTGCGATGACCCTAACGGAATCCCGGAAATATAAGATACATGTATTTGTATTTGACCTTGAATTTAAAGGTCGCTAAAATAGATCACAAAATAATAAAAATGTTTATTTCACGCTTCATACTTTAAAGTTCTTTAAAAGGTGTCATATGATGGGACCAACCACGAAATTTACCAAGCGGTGAACAACCAACAACAGCATTATTCAGGCTACAGGTCATACCACTGCATATACACGCAAATTATTGTGACTGTCTGTAATAAAGTTCCCATTCTGCATACATAAATAAAATAAGGTTTTTGGGCACAACAAACTGATGCACAACACTTCAATCTCATGACCCGCATATCCTGTCGTTTCCAGGAAAGTGAGTTCGATCAACTAGAATAATATTTAAAATGATTTACTTTTGACATAAATGCTGCTCCCGATACTGTCAAATGTATTACTGTGTTTGAAAAAAAGTACAAACTGTAATTGTAAAAACATTTGATTTTGATAATTGTACAAATTGTAAAAACAGTTTCACGAAAATATAACGGGCTCGTATTTGTCTATGTGAAATAGGTTTGAGATTACCCCTTAAATTTTACCTTATCCCGGTGTCTAATCCTACTTCACTTACATTCGCAAATGCCTACTACAAGGATCTGTGGCAGTGCACTTTATTAATTATTCAAATCCTAAGAATTCGGTACAAAATTTATGATGTAATTATTTTAGTAGAATTGCCATTAGGAATTAGAAAACATTATCAAATGTGTGACATCGTCATTGACCTTGGTGTCTGTTTTTTTTTTAACTTGTGAACATCTGATTTCTTTTTCGAAAATTTCCTATAGCTAGACCTTTTATGCAAGTCACGATCATCTTAACTCATGTACTGTTTGAAAACAGCATTCACATTCGCCAAAGAAAAATCTGTCCCAACGGAAGTGTGACGATTAAATAACAAGACATTTTTTCAATACCTTGATGAAAGTGTAACGCCGTATGATCAGATTTTTAGCCTACCTGTAATCAGACCTAGGTTCAATTATTTTAAAAAGTTATTAATTAATTTCAATTAATATAGAAATGTTTCGATTAATTTACAATTATAATTACTTGCTTATTACAAAAATCATTATTACAATTATTTTAAGGATAATAATTAATTATAATTGAATTATTCGGCAATATATTCACAAAATGAATCATGAAGCTACGACAGACTGATTAAAGATTTGTAATGTATTACGCTTTTCTTGTGCTTTCCTGCGTACTGTAAAACTGGTTTTATTCGCGTAATTTTTATTTTCCCTAATATTCGCGAATCGCTTACCTCTCAAGTTTATAAATACCGCGAATACATGGTGATTTTCTATATATCCGAAAAAAGTATAACCGAAAAAACGACGTCGCGAATTCATAAATACGTGAATAAAAGATAAGCTAATTTTTGACAAAAATCGCAAAATCTTGACCTCTCGAAATTAAAGCGTTTTACAGAACTTTGCATGCCACTTTCATGAAATGTTGGCTATAAACTTTGTTTATATGTTTAATGCCGATGAAATTGGTGCAGATTGTTTGTCGTAATTGCATTTCTAAAACATCACCACTTCAATGTAACTTTCTGTCATTCAACATGATTCAGGCCTAAATACTCTCTATTGACAAGTGCCATTTAACTAATGCAAATAATGCTAGTAGAGCAAACAGACCAATATTGACGAGATTTGATAGATTGATAAAACATTTTTTTTTCTTTCTTTAAAATGCTACCTGCACTACTTGATAAATACATTTCTTCACTAGTGGCCATGAGTATTTTCCCAAAAATTCATTTTTGAAATTTTAAACAGTTTTCGCCATTTGCAATGGTATTGCCCCCTAAACTTCAGATAAAAATGTTAGCCGATTTAGACAGAATGATACTCTTCCTGTTAATAGTTTAAAAAGAGAGTATGTTATAATATCATATTTACTTTAACCCCCCAACTTGACTATGAAAGGATGAATACTGTAATATAGTATAGTTCACGTGTGTTTAAAATTCAAAGGGAGTTAACTGCTCCGCATATAATACGGCTGTCAATACGAGTTATTCGCTTTGACGTTATTCTGTCTACAAATACTATTGAACGAATTTATCAGTGCAAAAATTCGAAACCGTGAAATTAAATGATTTCAAAGTAGTTGACGTATTATTTAAAATTCTTATAATAAGCTGAACCTAACAAGAATGTTATACAGTGAAACCTGCCTTGGCAGCCACCTGTGAATAGCAACCAACTGCCTTAAACAGCCAGTTTGAAGATGACCTAAACTGACATTTTGTTCTAATGTTCTACTGTCTTTAACAGCCACTTGTCTTCAGCATTCACTTTTTGTCACTCGCTTGGGTGGCTGCTAAAGGCAGGTTTGACTGTAGTTGCATATAAGACAAACCACTGCCTCCCAAAACAGTTTGGCAATTCGGAGCCCTTCAACGTGATTTAGCAATTACGGAAAGAACAAAAAAATAAGAAACAACAGTTATCATCCTCGCTTCAGTTTCGTTAAAGCTAGTTAGGTCGTATTTTTCTACCAACAACTGTGTAAAGCGGATACGCTGGCCAAACAGAAATCCAGCAATGTCACACCCCTAGTTGTGACTGTGGTGGTTGCTCTACTTCGCGTTGAATAAAAACACAAATACCTTCTGTTTGATGATTTTAACTATAGTTGCTAGACAATGATTTATTCATAGTCCAAAATTTCTAGTTGATGATTTTATTAATAGTTGCTAGTCAATGATTTATTCAAAGTTCAAAATTTCTAGTTGCAGAATTCATTCGAAGTCCAAACTGAGTTTAGCACTGCTTAATAAATTTCTACTTGTTGCTTATGCCGAATTATTCGCTACCTGTCCCTAGCCCTCCGTGCAACGGAATTACTCAAAAAGCTGAGGGATCTACTCCTCGCCCGGAAACTTAAAAATACACCCCAAAGAAGACTAACGCCGAACCAGGCTTCGGTGGATATGACGTCAAAATGTCAAAATTCAGAATATCCAATCCCACGTACCAAAAACTAGTAAACAAAATAATTATCCTACTTATTTCACTCCGAGAGACCGCGGTTTGATCCCAATTAAAAACTACCAAAGCGATCATCACCTGGTTTTGAAGGAATGGGGTACAGAAAGGCCGAAAACCAAAAAGGCCGCATACCATAAAGGCCGTATACTAAAAAGGCCGTACCAAAAAGGCCGCACCAAAACGGCCGTACCAAAAAGGCCGCACCAAAAAGGCCTTATACTATTATATTATATTATATATACTTCTGGAGATTTTATGTTATTTTGTATTTTAGCAATTGAGTGTATATTATTAAATATATCATTTACAAGATGCAACCTTATTTACAAATACTATAGTATACCGTATTATACCCTAACGATAATATTCATATGAAAAGAACAACACACGGTATAAATGTAAATTGTATTTTATTGTCTTTATATTTTATTACAACACATGGTATAAATGTAAATTGTATTTATTGTCTTTTTATAATTTATTACAAAATCTTTTGGGTATACTCTGTATAGATGTGTTGATATCCAGTCCATACTGCACAATATTATAAAAATACATACACAGAACTTAATAATTTATTAACTGAACGAAGTTTGATTTATATACGAAAGAAAGTGTACGTTTATCTCACCCTTTTTTTACTCGACATCAATTAATACAATCAAACAAAATTGACAAATACAACGATTCTTTATTGTATTTTGCAAACTGGATTAAATGACGATAATTGTCCAATTTACCCGTTTTTGATACGAATGGGTAAAATAAACTGTGATACAGAAAACAAATGAATGAATGTTTGTAATTAGTGATAATAATTAATCAGACCCTTTTTGTTCACAATTTTACATGTGATAAACACAATTGACAAATAACACGAACCTTTACTGTATTTTGCAAACTGGATTACATATGACGATAATTGCTAAATTTACGCGTCTTTGATACGATAGGTAAACGAAACTGTGATGCAGAAAACAAATGAATGTTTGTAATGTATTTGACAAACTGTATTAAATGACGATAATTGTCAATTTTATGCTTCTTTGATACGGTCGGTAAAATTAATGCATGTTTATAATTTGTTATAATCATTATGATGCCTTAACTGAATTTAATATTGACAGTTGTTTCGGCATGAATGATACCTTTATATTTTCATATAAAATACAAAACAACAACAACAATAATTATAATAATAACAACATATACCATATATATATACATATATATGAGGCTTTTTTGGTACGGCCTTTTTGGTGCGGCCTTTGTGGTTAGCGGCCTTTATGGATCACTACCGTTTTGAAGTTGTGGATACTTAGATATAAAACTCTCTGTTATGATATTGGAGTCGGGTTAGATGCTTTGACCAAGTCAGGACTAACACTCGGGCTAGAATACTTAATTAATAGATCCCTTCGAACTGACCCGGTCGGAACATATTTTAAAGTAAAATTAATGCTAATGAAATCGCAGATCAGACTTGAGTAAATAGGTCGGAGAAGCTGATGTAATATCAAAGTTCAATTGTACTAAAATGTTGTCTCGGCGGTACAGAAGTGTTACAGCAATCACCGAACCAACG
The DNA here is from genome assembly GCA_038501625.1 of Corbicula japonica. Classification (NCBI taxonomy): domain Eukaryota; kingdom Metazoa; phylum Mollusca; class Bivalvia; order Venerida; family Cyrenidae; genus Corbicula; species Corbicula japonica. The sequence goes on from JAZAYU010000010.1 coordinate 12,970,181, forward strand.
ATCCATTTTATCAAATGTACCAAATACACATGTCTATACAGAACAGTAGGTAGACAGATGAGCCTATCATTCATTTGCCTTTTTATCGCCATTTAGAGAAGTACCATAGATACAGGGCAATCATTATACCTGTGACTTTTGTTCGTTACCATTTACTGTTAGTTTTTTATTCAATTATTACGGTACACATTCATTGATATTTATTTTATAATTAATATTGTCGTATTGCAATCAAGGACATAATAAGGTAAATGCGAAACCTTACCGATAGTGTGGGACTTATGCAAAATACAAATGGTAGAGGCAAGTCATGTGATTTAAATTAAAAACTGTTCATTTCGTATATGAAAAGCAGCTCTGAACAATATCCATATTTGCATAAATGTACTCTGGTTTTTCACATTTTAGACAAATGTTACAAGATTTCGCCAAAAATGGTGTTTTAGGAAAAATATAATTTTCTTCGGTTGAATGATAGTGAATTAGAAGAAAATTAATTTCCATTGGTCGAATAAAGTATCCGATAGATGTCCTTTTTGCACGAAGTTTTCGTGCTAAAGTGATTGAGTGAATAAGGCATTCAGCTTTGGACAATTGACTGGACAAGACAAATTTAAATTTATAATAATGTGTGTAATTATTATGGCAGAGGAGAATTCGGACTTTTGGCCACGTGGTCAAGGTTTGCAGATAAATGATAGTTCACAAGCGTTTAGTAGTCAACTGCAGCTTGTGTTAGATGAACTTAGAACTCAGAGACAGGAGTTTCAAGTTTTAAGGGACGAAGTACAAGGAAATTCAAGGTCAGTGACTTCAGAAGTGAACAAATTGAAATCCAAGAAAAATTTAAGTTGGAAATTTGAAGGACATAAAATACAATACGAACTCAATAGCAGCATGACGAAAAAGCTAAACAAGCGAAAAAGAGAAGCAAGCCAGTAAAATCCCTACCGCGAAACGTTCAGGAACTACGGGATTTAGTTCCATGGATTTTAATGTTCCAGTTCGCAACATGCCTGGAGTTTATGGCACGCCCGAGAGATCAGCTACCACTGGGTTTGGCAGAGGGAACCTTTTTCGTCCCTACTTCGGTGGACCCCGTTACAATAGCACTTCCGGAAGCTACGGTACAGCCGCTCCTGGTCCCTGTTTCGCGTGCTGAGAATTCAATCATTTCAGTCGAGACTGCCCATATACATTCAGACAGCCCGGGAACCAGCCAGCATCCAAAAAATGAAACAATTATTAAAAGATGAGTATGAGTTTGATTATACTAGATTTACTCATGACTTTCATGAATACGAACAGGGGCAAAAAAGTATTCTTGTAAAAGGAAGATTGAGAAAAAACTTTAAATTTTGGACTAATATAGGTGCGTCGGAGTATATTCTAGATGTAATAATTCCATGAGTATTGTAGTAGGTCACGTGACACAGATAATGACTCGTCACTTGAGTATTGGTATTCTACAATCCCGCACGTGGGATTCTTATATTTTTCTCTTTCTGATAACAGTATCGCGCAGATAAAATTCTGTTTCGAACGTTTGGATTCTGTAAATTTTAGAAATATTTTTCAGTCTCAGATCGGTTCTAGAGTCGTTTAGTGATGCTTCAGCTTTAGGATTCGCTGGTTATGTTGTTAATACTATAAATGGCGTGTCGCATGGTCACTGGACGAGAGAAGAAACTCTTCCACCTGGAGAGAACTTTCTGCGGTTTTGACAGTATTAAAATCGCTTGTTCGCGTTTTAAGTAATCAGAGGGTTAACTGGTTTTCAGATAATCAGGGCGTTGTTGCTATAGTTAAAAACTTTCAATTTTGGACTAATATATGTGCGTCGGAGTTTATTCTAGATGTAATAATTCCATGAGTATTATAGTAGGTCACGTGACACAAATAATGACTCGTTACTTGAGTCTTGATATTCTACAATCCCGCACGTGGGATTCTTATATTTTTCTCTTTCTGATAACAGTATCGCGCAGATAAAATTCTGGCTCGAACGTTTGGATTCTGTAAATTTAAGAAATATTTTTCAGTCTCAGATCGGTTCTTGAGTCGTTTACAGTGATGCTTCAGCTTTAGGATTCGCTGGTTATGTTGTTAATACTATAAATGGCGTGTCGCATGGTCACTGGACAAGAGAAGAAACTCTTCCACCTGGAGAGAACTTTCTGCGGTTTTGACAGTATTAAAATCGCTTGTTCACGTTTTAAGTAATCAGAGGGTTAACTGGTTTTCAGATAATCAGGGCGTTGTTGCTATAGTTACCAAAGGTTCTATGAACAAAGAATTACAGGATCTCGCAATTAGTATATTTGATATATGTTTGCGCAATTCTATTTCTTTGGAAATGGAATGGATTCCTCGTTTTCTCAATGAAAAAGCAGACTATTTATCTAAAATTATTGATCAAGACGACTGGGGTATATCAGCAGAAGTGTTTTCGCTGATTGAATCAAGATTTGGGAAATTGAGTATAGATTGGTTCGCTTCAGAACACAACGCTAAGTTGTCAAGATTTTATTCAAAGTTTTGGAATTCTAGTTCGTTAGGAGTTGACGCATTTACAGTGAATTGGGCAAATAAGTTCGGTCTGTTTGTACCGCCTTTCTATCTTATCCACAGGGTTTTGAATAAAATGCACTTAGATCAGGCAAAGGGGATACTAGTTGTACCTGTGTGGAAATCAGCGCCTTTTTGGCCGTTGTTATGTCCAAATGGATGTTTTATTTCCAGTGTAAAAGAGTATTTAGTTCTGCCGACAGAGTCTAAATATTATGTTAAGTGTAAGAACGGTCTTGGTATTTTTGGTAATACAGATTTGAAATTCGGCATGCTCGCCTTGTACATTACCTATAAAGGTAAATAAATCCTCCGTTCAAGAACGCTGCCTTTTTTGAGATGTCTCCCTTAACATCAATACACCGATTTAATAGCAAGGTTTAATAAAGATTAAACCGTTAATTACAATTTCTTCGTGAAGACTTTTTCTCGTTTTGCTCACTGGAGCAGTTTTTAAAGGAATGCTCTTCGGAACAGTTTTACTTATTAACTTGCTTTGTTCACTGGAAATATCTGATATGCTCACTGGAGCAGTTTTACACTCTTTTGAAAAAGAAAGAAAAGAAAATGCTCACTGGAGCACTGTTTTACGCTCACTGGAGCACTGTTTTACGCTCACTGGAGCACTGTTTTACGCTCACTGGAGCACTGTTTACGCTCACTGGAGCACTGTTTTACGCTCACTGGAGCACTGTTTACGCTCACTGGAGCACTGTTTTACGCTCACTGGAGCACTGTTTACGCTCACTGGAGCACTGTTTACGCTCACTGGAGCACTGTTTACGCTCACTGGAGCGCTATTTACGTTCACTGGAACGGAAATATTAATGAACATTATTCTTATATAAATATCTGTTTATATGAACTGCGAGATTTTGATTGTTTCACGTAGTCAGACGAAGATCATGAATGATGACGATGATGATGACTATCTGTAACTGTTGTTCATATTCATAACGGTAGTTTAGTTTTTCCTCTTTAATATTAAAAGCATTATTTTGACAAGGAGTGATTTTTTATTTTGTGAATAATGTATTTATTAAATGTTTTATTCTAAATCTCTTTTTTTTTCAGATCCACAAAAATGAAATAGATGAGTTGCCACCTGTTTTGGCGGACAAGATCGACCTACTCCCGGAAGTACTGATGAAATCAAGAGCTTCAAGTACTTCTAAAAAGTATGAGCTGGCATTTAAACGTTGGTCGAATTGGGTTTTTAGTAATTCTTTAGGGAGTGGGGATGTCTTGCCCGCTAAAACTTTAACTGTGGCTCTTTATTTATCTTCTTTAATTCAAACTGCGCATAGTCCTGTCCCAGTGATAACAGCTTTCTATGCCATCAAATAGTTTCATGAATTATATGGTTTAATTTCTCCTACCGATTCTAAAGTTAGCATTAATATATAAGAATCCGCCAAAAGGATTTTAGCTAAACCTGTAAATAAGAAAGAACCAATTTCTATTGATGTTAATTTGGCAGTTTATAATTCAATGTATGAAGAGAAAAATATCAAAAATCAAAGAATTATCTGCGCTATTATTTAAGCGTATGCAGGTTTTTTGCGCAGTGCTGAGTTATTGAATATAAAGGTATCAGACATAGCTTTTGAGCAGTCATATATGTCTATTTATATTGAGAAAAGTAAAACAGATATTTATAGGGATGGACACTGGCTAACGATTGCTAAAACAGGCACTGTTTTGTGTCCTTATGAAAACATTGTGAAATACATCAAGTGGACAGGCCTTGGTGGAGATGATTATCTGTTCTGTAATTTGTCAAAGACAAATGCTGGATATAAAGTTAGAAATTCCCGTTCAAGGACTTCCTACACTAACTTACGTGAACTGTTTTTAAATGCTTTAAAAACACACGTTCGTGATATTACAAAGTATTCTTTACATTCGTTAAGAAGTGGCGGAGCTACCGCTGCTGCGAACAGTGAATGTGGCATCAAGGAACGTATGTTCAAGAGACATGGCCGATGGGCTAGTGAGAATGTGAAAGACGGTTATGTCAAAGATAACTTGAAAGAGCGTTTAGCTGTTTCTTTGTCATTGGGTTTATGAATTCTTGTTTTCATAAATTAACATAACTGAACATTATGTCAAGTGTAAATGTTAATATTTGGTTGTATTGTAATTTTGATTTAAGAAGAAAGCTGCCAATTTTTATTTTATCCTGCTTGTCCCGTTCTTTAATTTCACAGTGATTGTCCAAGTGCTCTATACATATAATACAAAAACAAAATGTTTTTCATGTGTTCTGTTATTTATCGTAAGGATATGGTATGAGTTTAAAGGAAATATAATTTTCTTCGGTTGAATGATAGTGAATTAGAAGAAAATTAATTTCCATTGGTCGAATAAAGTATCCGATAGATGTCCTTTTTGCACGAAGTTTTCGTGCTAAAGCACGAAGTTTTCGTGCTAAAGTGATTGAGTGAATAAGGCATTCAGCTTTGGACAATTGACTGGACAAGACAAATTTAAAAAATAAAAATTGGCAGTTAAGATAATATCGCTTATAAATATTCTGTTTGATTTATATATTTGTCCGATGTTTCGCAGCATTTGTTTATACATATGTAAAATGCTTATACGCATATATGTATTGTTTCACTGGTATGATTTGTTAAAAATGTGTTTACATTAAGCACACACACACACACACACACACTGCACAGTGATTGTCCAAGTGCTCTATACATATAATACAAAAACAAAATGTTTTTCATGTGTTCTGTTATTTATCGTAAGGATATGGTATGAGTTTAAAGGAACTTATGTTTCATCATACCACACATTTATATAAATAAACATTGAATACTGTGATATCATACTATATTTCGCGTGGGTTTTAAATTCAAAGGGAGTTAACTACATGTACTCCCCAAATAATACGATTGTCAATACGAGTTAGTTCGCTCGGAAACATTGAATACTTCGACATATTATATTTCGCGTGGGTTTAAAATTCAACGGGAGTTAACTGCTCCGCATATAATACGGTTGTCAATAAGATTTAATTCGCTTTGGTGATATTCTGTCTACAGAAAAATCAATTGCACTGGGGGAGGGTTGAGGGGACGACGCGAGTAACGTGTTCCCATACGAAAGCGCGTGTTCGTTTTTATTTAATGTGTGTTTGCTTCAAGTAACAATTTTTTGTTACTTCTCGGACATCTTTACTTGTCGTGGAGATCGAACAACAGATTTACGATGGCAAATGTTATTTTACAGAAACTGGCGCCTCTTGTTGTTACACTCAGTGCTTTGGTTATGATAAAGCCGGAAAACTACGTTGTTTTTGAAGTTTCCCGAATAAAGGCATATGCATATTAACTTAATAAAGCAAATAATAATAAAATACTATTTTAGTTTATTAATGCATTGTTTTCATAATAATACGCTTATAACATTTATGTTTCGGATATAAAAAAACACACCATTATGGCAGTTTCTCAGCAGTTGCTGGTGTGTGCCTGTTGCGGGGGCTGTGTATATTGTTAAACGAAGTTAAATTTTATTTGTGTGTGATAAACGAAATCATTTTTATTTTCAGGAAATACGAGTAGACCATGCTGTACCGACATTTACGCCTTTATAGGGCCGGGTAAATGATGCGTCACGTCACGACGTCACGTTACAGTATTTTGACCGCCCCAAAATCTAAAAACTCCATGAAAAAAATTTCATGTGCAATCTGATGAAAATCATTTCCTATAAAACCGCTGCGATATTTTGATAGATCTGACCAGTGAGATTGTTACATGCGTAAGCATAGAGTCTCATCAGATTCGATACAATTTGGTATACGAGCTGTCTCACAGCTTTTTTAAAGCTATCCTTGTACTACTTACATTTCAGCTTTGAAACTTATCAGGTGTTTTGTGTGGTACCATACATGGAGTTCAGAATGTTGTAAGAGTACACCTTCACCGTCAAAATAATAATATTGATTCATATTTTGTAAACTTGCACTCTTTTCTTTGGATGCGGCGTTCAGGCGTGTTACGGTGCGTTGGTAGGTTTCCCGTCTCAAACCAAATAGAATTCTGGGCCAGCCAACAAACTTGTGGTTGATATGCAAAAATATTTAAAATACCACTCATACACAAGTTACACTCTACTTAAAATAAACGATGAAGTTATGTTAATAAAACCGTGTATGTATAAAAGGGCAATAAGTAGATTATGAACGCCTAGTAGTAACTGCCATGTGAGCGAAACTAGTTCCTTCAGTACCAGGTATCTCACAAAGAATATATAAGTTTATGAAACTTTGTGTTTGGAAAGAGGGCAATGAGGATGTGATTTTTTTATCGTAAAATGTCCGGTTGACATGGCAACAAAATGTCGAAAATATCTCACTTATATTGGACTTTGCATAACTTAAAACGTATTCCGGCTTTGGTATTGGAATTTGATTCGCAGAAAGAAGGCAATCAGTGCCTAAGGTTATAAAACTGAGCATAGAAACCAGTCTCAAATCTCAAGCATCTGATTGGCTGAAATGGCGACCAGTCGCCATTTCAGCCAATCAGATGCTTGAGATTTGAGACTGGTTTCAGCTTTATAACCTTGGCACCAGGAGATTGTACGAATTTCTAACGTTTGTTTTCAGGTTCATCATTCTGGCCGTCTTAAAAAGAAAACTTGATCCTGCAATATCTAAACAATTATGCATGCAAGGTTTATTAATATTGGCAATTGGTTTAATTTAGGTTTTCTCAAAAGGCATTTCGCCAGAAGAGGACTATTCAGTATTGTATTGTTAGAAATACTCAGTGACTTCTTCAGTCATAGTTGGTAGATATAAGATATTATTTCCAGTGTTTTTGCTTAAATAAAAAAAAACACTTCTACAAGCAAAGTAATCTCCTGATCTGTATCACTTTTGGCGAAATTCCTTACAACACTTATTGTTTACAATAAAAAAAGTCATATGTATCTTCAATAACCAATAACAATACACGAAAGTCTGTCTGTTTCTTATTGGTCTAGTTCTAGCAATGTAATTGTGTTGCCGTCCCATAGTGTAACTATCAGTCTGGTCTTGTGAGGATCAAAGCACAGAGAAGAAGGATGTGATGTAACCTTCCATAGCTTTCCTAATAGTTTGTTGTCATGTCCTATCTGTACAATGTTAAATGAATTGTATCCACATATAAACAGATTCCTACCGTCTGTACATACTCCTATAGTACCTTTCACTGAAGGGTCAGTCAGTGTAGACAGATAGTTCCCCTGAATATCAAGGATAATCAAACGCTTGTGGAAGTCAGCCACATACACTTTGTCTCCAGCAGCACTAAGTTGAATGTGATAAGTGTACTGGAATATCTGATTCCCAGAAGCATTAGCTGATATTCTCTTCAGTTCCTGGCCATTTGTATCATGGATATATACTGTCTTGTCCGCATCCGATATGAAAAGTTTGCCGTCTTGGTGTGCCAGGCCCCAGCATTCGTTGTTCACTTTCAGTGTACGGGAAGCCGTCAGCTTATTATCAAGTGAAACGAACTGTACAGAGTTATTGCTCAGCGCCACAGCAGCTTCTGATTTACTGACTAGACAGACAGCATTTGGTGAAGCTCGAAGGTCAAGATAATCAGTTACTGTCTCTGTGGACATGTCAAGTCGTTTTAACTTTTCGTTGTTCCAATCGGTTAATAGCAGAGAACCTGTCTCTGTGATACATGAGCCTCGGATAGCACATGTGTGTTTGTCATTCACAAGCTTAACATCAATTTCTCTTTGAAGCTTTACCTTGTAAAGGCTGTCCTTGGGATAACTGTTGTGTTGTTTAATACATGAAACTTTGCCAAGTGCTTTCATTTGTTGTAAAAATCTCTTGATGTTCTGATCAGCAGTGAAGCTGACAGTTTCCTCATTCTTACTTTGTTGTTCTTTCTCCACATTCTCCGCCTTTGTTGTCGCCTTCTCTGTGGACTTGATACTAACAAATTCTTGGGCTTTGTTTCCATCTGATTTCTTTAACTGTGTAGATAATTCTGCCATGGAATCCATAAGGTTGCTTACTTCATTTATTTCACCAGTTAGCTTTGATTCAACCCTGTCAAACTCCTGTTTCAGTTCTCTAATGGTCTCTTTTTCCATGTTAACCAGCAGCTCTTGAAGCTCTTGTCTGAAGGCTTTGACAGACTCGACTTCTTTTTCAAAAGTTTCCTTGAGTTCTTTAACTTGATTTTCTTTAGCTGATTTTATTTGCTGCATGCTTGTCTTTGTCATGTGTATTTTCTGTTTTATGGTGGTCAGCTGGGTTTTGTTGTACAAACTGTCAATCTCCTCTGGGATGGAATGGATAGTTGTGCAGGTCATGAAATAGGTAAAGATATGCCATTTATTTATATATAAAACGTTTAAAAAAGGAACTGTTACATTCTTATAATTTACAGGCATGAATTGCAGGAATGTACTGACCGAAAAAACACAATACCGCAGACCCTGAAATGTAAACAGTACATTGCTGACCCTGATCAAACAAAACTGAATAATTTCCGTACACACTGTATATAAACCGACTGTATCATCTACCGGATATAGCGCACTGATTGTCACAAAAACACAGTAAACAGTTAAAAAATGAGGAGATTTTGTATGTATTGTAATGAGAAATCCAATCGACAAATACATGTTCAACAGGCGATTCTCGTAGCACTTGTTTTGAAAGACGTTATTACCTTTTTTATACAATATACTTTTAAAAAATCGCTTAAATCACTCACACAAAGTACCGTTTGTACTGTGTACTGTTATAAAATCAGCGTAAATGTTTATGTTTAAACAGGTTTTTAGAGGTATTCTCATGCTAGCGATGATAAAACATATCATTTTTATTCTTACCATAATAATAATACCATAGCCGATCAATTTAACATCAAAACATTAGACCAAACATGCATGTAGCTTCGACCCAGACTGTATCATTTATTGAACATGTTAACTCAATCATTTGTATGTTTCTAGTGATCTATGTGTATCAGTTATGGCGATTTTTTAAAGATGAATTTAGAATATTTTTCGGATTAAAGAACAACGGCTTGATGTAAAAACATGTATTAAAAGTGCTTCGTACAGAGATATGTGATACGTTATGAAATATAAGGGCCTCGGTGCCTTTACGTATATACTGCGGCGACACGAAACAACTGGATCTACCTGACATCATTAGTTAACACCCAGGTCGCTCTGACAACTACAATTTACTACAAGCGATAATTAATGTCGTCCCAAAATGTTTTGGATTTGATAAACATAGTCTGAGGTCTTTTAAAAGTAATAGTTTCGAAACTGAAGGTTCACAATTATAAATACATACGCAGGTAGGCGTGACATACAAATTCTGAGGCAAATCAAGTTATTTAAATACTGATATTTTAAGCTGATGATAAACTTTTTACTCAATGTACGACCAATGTAGATCATCGTCAGCAGGAACATACATGTCATTTGATCGGAATATACAATGGTCACTTGTTTTTAGAAATATTCTAATAAATGTAATAGCAAACAGTGTACAGCAAAAACAACGTACAACATATCCCATGGAGTTAAAGGTCAAATGGAACTTTAGCAAAGAAATCAATGTCTTGTTTTCCGCCCAAGGGTTTACTATCACAAAGGTCTTCCCTTGAGAGTCAGGTATGTTCCCATGCTGATTTCAGTTAAAGAAATTAACGAATTCGCTTTCTAACATATTCTCATAATACATTTATACTAGCCATTAAAACATTGTTTTGACAACTGATTTGTGAAAACTATGTGAATGCAAATTGATCAGTTACAAAACCTGACATTTTAATTTTTATACAAGCCTCCAAACTAACAATAACCTATAGTCAGTATTGTTGTATCATTCTGTTTTATTATTTTAAAGTTCTTTTCTTCGTGTTTTTGTACGCCATGATATATTATTTCTCCAAATATACCCGATTTGTATAGACAATATATGTAGACTAACTGCTCCATCTTACCTAAAAGCATACACTTGATAAAATCAGCAAATGCGCATTGCCATAAGTGATACAGATTATTGGAAAATCATTCAACGAAGATCGCACTACATGATACAACAGAAATAGGTGTGTTTGCTATAAATGATAGTATGATAATGCTATAGATGATACAGTCGTTACGAAACACCCCCCTCAAACATTTTAATAATTTACACTATCTATACATTTAAAGCAATATTGTAATGTAATAATCTTTATATTAATGTCATAGAGTCATATAACTAGTATGTATTCGTGCTTTAGAGCGTTTATTTGTAAAGAATTACAGGTATTTGGTACAATCATGTGGGTCATTTGCCAGACCTTCTTGTGATTAAATGCAATTTTGCAAGTTTTTATTCTTATACATGCGCAAAACAAATGGTTTTACAACCAATAAGGGCTATACAAAATATAACGTACTTGTTTTTGTTGAAGGTACTTAAAATGATCGTAATAATTCCGTTTTCAATGTGTTATTTACGAATTGTTTATATCGCAGCCATGCAATCACCTCACTATATCCGGCATATGATACAATCGGTTTATATACAGTGGTACACCATCTTGACCAAGAGAAAAATTATTCATTATTAGCCGATTTTCTACAGGGATTTGTCCTTGAATTTCAGACCGCCGCTAGTCGTAGTTCTCCTATGTTTGTATAGTCATTTTCTACTAATGTGAATAAAAGGCTGAATATCTAGGCATACACAGATAAACCAGGGGATTGGTCTTAAAAGTTACTTGAGTGGTGAAAGGCAGACTAAATGTTGAATGCATTTGAAACTTGTTTGTAAACAATAACTGGTTTAACCTCTTCCTGTATATATACACCTTTATTGCTAGGTCAAACAGTTTAGATCCAGATCAGCCGGCACATCCGCGCCGCCTGATCAGGATCTAAATTGTTCGCTTTTTGATTCATTCTCTAGGTTATTCCTGACCAAAATGCGACCAGTGCAGATCCTGATCAGATGGCACGTATGTGCCGGCTGATCTGGATCTACACTGGTCGCACATGCGTAAAAATGCGTATATATCAAGGAAAGGGTTAAGGCTTTCTGCAGATAAAACAGTGGTTTTTATTATGTATGATTTTTGCAGAAACTTATTACGGAAACAATGTAGATCCTAATCTGTAATTTAGGTCTACACTTTTTCTTTGCTGGCAGTATATCAAGTGATAGAGTGTTTGCATGCAGAAAGTTCATGAAACATTTAAATGGATAAAAATGTTAAGTACTTCCTGGATGGAAATTACATTTATATTGACAAATTGAAATGTTGACCAAATATAACTTTGAATATCCAGAAAATCAATAGTTGCAAAAGAATTGTAAAGTTAACATTTTAATAAACGGTCTAATCTCCAAATAGTAAATTACCCATTCGGGAATAATTTTACTAGCCTTGGTTTTCTTTCGGTTTTGGAAATAAATACAATGTCATTGAGCAGTTAAGTGGCTATTGACAGTCGGTATATAAATGTCTTACCTGTGTGTGAGAGCAATACACGAGGCACAAGCTACCTCATCATGGTCTTTACAAAACATGTCCACGATCTTGAGAGGGTGCTGGGCACACCTCTGGGTGGGAATGCCTGGTAGTGATTCGTCTTGTCCCAGAAATCCCAGGTCAGTTTTATCCATAAGTTTATGGTCCTTCATAGACGTAAATCTATTGTGTTTGTCAATACACGGTGAACAGAAATATTCTTTGCATTGTACACAATATTTCACAGCTTCCCTTGTCCTGTTTTTAACCATACAGAGGTTGCATTTTATTTGAATAATTTCATCCGACATACTTTCAGCTTGTCTTGTCGCCATTTTGAGTGTTGAATCAGGTGACTTTGAAATCGAGTACTTAAGGTATCGCAAACATTGCAAATGCGAAAACAGGCTAAAATTTCAAAAAATGAATTTTGGGGAAAATACTTATTGCCACCTAGATTTTAGTAAATAAATAGATTTAGCTATGGATGAAGTAAATGTTTGCAAGCTCAGTTTAGTCTAATTCATGTTCTAATTACCAAGCACATACTAAAACAAAAGAAAAACCATTTGCATGAGATCTCTGAAATTCATGAAAAATATACCAAAGCAACTCATACCTGAAATAAGTATATGCTGGTCTGCAATGTTTAGTGCCAATTTGTCAAAATAATGTTAGGGTTTTCAAGAAATTCAAGGAAAACTTACTTCCTACTTTCACTTTCTACTTTCACTTTGAACCAGGAAGTAAGATTTCCGCATAAATTACAGGTGCACCTACTTACATTTCAATTTTGACACTTTCGCTATTTATACCCACACTAATGATAGCCAATCAAAATTTGTCTTACATTCGCCATTTTACATTATTGCAGTGTTGACGATATGTTGAAAGTTGTAGTGAATGTTTACTTGATATAAATGCTTAAATTGTTCATTTCCTTTTGAAAATATTAAAAATATGTTAATAATTTTAGAGCACAAATATAAAAATAAAATAAAAGGTAACAATATTTCAATTTAAAAATTAATATTTCAGCAAATTCAACTGTATGAACCATGGGTTGCGATTGGTTGATCATTTTAATATTGCCGGTGCACTTGTAAATTAGCGATGCACCGGTAATTTACACGATGAGCGCATAAAATTTATACGATGGACGTATATTTTTATCGGTGCACCGCTATTTTATAGGTCCACCTTCAATTTTCAAAAGTGATGCACCGCTAATTTACAGGTGCACCTGTAATTTTATACGTCCATCGTGTAAATTTACACATCCAACGTATAAATTTACAGGTGCACCGGCACTTGTTACCTTTATAGCCTTTTCGTACGCCATAAGCATCGCCACAGCAACGCTGAGGCATCACCAGTAGATGGGTTGGGATCGCCAAGAAAGCCGACCGACGGCGCGAACTTTGAGATTAAAACATGAAACAAACGCCGTCGTTAGGCGTTTTAGAGCGGAGGAAATCCGCGAGCGCGCACAGAGTTCACATAGCAAAAGCTATGGTTGTCAGTAGCGCTTGCACGGAGACTGGTCTGCGATCTCTGAGATTTCACTGTGTCTCTACCGCGCGCACACGGCGCGTCCACGTCAATCATAAAAAGTGTTATTTTAATGCGCCCTTACAACGACTGTACGGAGCTTACATAGCGATCATTGCGCTCCCATGGCGCTTTTACCTTTAACACCGTCGTTTTCATGACAAAGCCGAAATGATATAAATTTATAAAATATACTAATAAACATTCACCAGAAAGACGAGCTACTGCTTGCCTTTATACAGGTCCAGCAGATCTATTGCACATATCAATCTGCGACGATGAGCACAAAAGGCATAGTTTAAACTGTTCGAGAACAAGCAAATAATTGATGAAGCGGTGTTTATACACTTTGTTTTAAAGAAAGTGCAAACGAACGTCTTCAAAACGCCGTCAGCGTAGTGTGAGCGCCGCCGTGAAAGCGCAGACACTCGTCAACAGAAACTTCTTAGAAACGCGATAGAACGTGAAAACATAAACAATTCATTATAAGATTAAAAGGGCAATCATTTGATCAAAAATGATAGTAAGAGTTATGGTTATTGTCAATATTTGTGATACTACTTATACTATGGCATAAATCATACATGTAATGATGTTGAGTGGGGTGAGATGGGTGTCCTCAAACCTGTCCCCATTTTCCTTGTTTTGCTACTAAAATGAAGTACATTTATTTGTTCTTTTGTTTTCTTGTTAATAAATAAAATACTGTTCTAATATTCCCAAACTTACCCTTCCCCTCCAAAACAATTCTTTTTGTTTTTTTTTTCTTGTTTTCTGTGTTGGCTGTATTTTTATGGGGAGGTAGGGGACGAGGTGTGTGGTAATTTTCAATTTTTGTTGAACCACACTTTAGATCTACCTTAACATATTATATGGGGCGCGTCACGGGAAAAGGTACCTTCGGACAGTTGACGCCAATCCTTGAAATGACGTCAACAAGTTGAGCAGACGACATTAGTTATTATGCATTTCGGGTTAAAAATATCATTATATTGTCAAAATGTGTAAGAAAAGCACTTGTTAGTTATGCGAAATTTAAAAATAGTAAGTTCTTTTTAAATTTAGTAACAACTAAAATGTCACAAAATATGACCAAAGGTACCTTTTTCCCGTGGCGTGCCCCATATAAGGTTTGGTGGCGGGTGTCGAACTAGTAATGTGGTAATGGGGTGTCAATCCTCTTCCAATGCTGATTGTAGCTGGTTTTGTCGGTGGTACCCCCTTTTTGAGGGTGGCATTTTTACCTCATCCACCCTCATGCCATTTTCCTGGGACATCCCTAAGCTAAGGAGAACCTAAGTAAACAATAACAAGTGACAGGAAATTGTCACAAAACCAGGTTTCATTTTCCAGACTGATGGCTGAGCGCAAATGTTTTGTTGTTTTTTTAGTCAGCAGATATGCATAATGTGAACAATAAACAAAGTTTTATAATAACAGAGTATTCTCCATTTTATAAACACTTAAATAAGGGGACACAAAATTGCTAACAAACGGATGGACGGACGACCAGAGCATAACATTATACATTGACATGAGGGCAAGTTGGCACTAAATCGCTCAGCTGATTCTAAGATACATGAAATGAAAGGTATAACAGAATGCACTGAAGTACAGTACAGTTCAGTACTAATATTCCAAGTTTGGAGTCAATAAGCCAAAGCAAACTCAAGTTATTAAACAGAAACAGCAACCCCAAGCTGCCTCTTGATATAAGTTTCCCATACACCAAGTGTGAAGTCAATAGGCCAAAGCAAACTCAAGTAATTTAGTGAAAACTGAATTTCTATTTTAAGCAACAGATACATTGGTAGCAATCCCAAGCTTCCTCTTGATATAAGCTACACAAACACCAAGTTTGGAGTCAATTGGCCAAAGCAAACTCAAGTAATTAAGCAGAAACTGAAATTCTATTTTTACTCGATCAAAAACGTACCTAGATGTGCGAACGGTACAAAAATTTTATTCGAAGTACTACGCTTTGCAGAAAAAAGATGGACAGAGAAAAACCTTGAAAATTTAATGCAAAAGTCGAATGCAGAAGAACAAAAATGAGTTTAATAATTTAATTGCTTAAAAAGAAATCAACAAGAGTTCACTCATTTTTCATCGTGAGTTATCTTCGCCTTGGTCAAATCGCGTGAATAAATTTCAAGAGTTAAAAATAAAATTAAGAATACTATCGATCAATAGTAACACAGCGCTTAGTATATACGGCGACACTCGGCAGAAACAAAACACTCAAAATCACTTAATTATTCTATCAAGTATCTTTTGACAAGTTTTCGTAGATCCGAAGTTCAATTCTATGCGTTGAAAAAGGCGGGAATATTGACGTCATCACATAACAGACAAAGTCGCCGATCTATACGGTTATCCGGATAGTGTCCGGATAGTATATACGGATATCCGGATACCGAAAACGGTATCCGTTGACATCCCTAATTTTTAGCAACAGTAACATTGACCTTAATCACAGACACCTGTGTAGCAATCCCAAGCTGCATCTTGATATAAGCTACCCATACATTAAGTTTAAAGTCAATAGGCTGAAGCAAACTCAAGTAGTTAAGTGGAAACTAAATTTCTATTTTTAGTAACAGTGACCTTGACCTTGAATACAGAAACCTTGGTAGCAATCCCAAGCTGCATCTTGATATAAGCTACCCATACACTAAGTTTGGCCAAAGCAAACTCAAGTTATTAAGCAGAAACTGAATTTCTATTTTAGCAACAGATACCTTGAACTTCATCACAGACATGTGGGTAGCAATCCCAAGCTGCCTCTTGATATAAGCTACCAATATACCAAGTTTGGAGTCAATATGCCAAAGCAAACTCATGTTATTAAGTGGAAACTGAATTTCTATTGTTAGCAACAGTGACCTTGATCCCAGACACCTGGGTAGCAATCCCAAGCTGCATCTTGATATAAGCTACCCATACATTAAGTTTGGAGTCAATAGGCCGAAGCAAACTCAAGTAATTATGTGGAAACTGAATTTCTATTTTTAGCAACATTGACCTTGACCTTGATCACAGACACCTGGATAGCAAACCTAAGCTGCCTTTTGATATAAGCTACTCATACACCAAGTTTGGAGTCATTAGGCAAAAGCAAACACAAGTAATTGAGCAGAGATTAATTTTTAGCAGCAGTGACCTTGGCCTTGAACCAGTGGTAAAACCCCGACAATATGCCCTAAGGCACTTCATGGCAATACTTCTGTGAAAGTTGAAATCATTGAGAAATGTAGGAGTTGCGCACACAAGAAATTGTTTACGCCCGCCCATCAGCTTACGTACCACAATCTAATAACCAGGATTTGTCCCTTTGGAAAACCTGGTTAATAAAACTAAAAACTCTTTAGACCAGTCTCAAATCTCAAGCATCTGATTGGTTGAATTGGCGGCTTGAGATTCGAGACTGGTCTCCAATCTGTTTTATGATTTTGAGCCTTTTTTGACCATAATAGTGCAAGTTTATATATAAAATTAAATTTTATATAGTATTACAAACTTGTTTGTATTTACTTATTTCAGCGTCAATTTTATAACATATAAGAACTCGATTGTGTTATGTTGGATCTTTTGAATGAAAGTGTTTTCACTTTCAACTGATGTTTGCTTCCTGACCATGTTAAACACCATGCTTTCTAAGCCAGGTAACAAACTGGAAAGCCACATCCCTTCAAGCTACACTTGTAATCATCACATTTGCCAGCCTTGGAAAAAGATGTCATTTGTAATTTGTGTTAAATTCTATTCATCAACCTCATGATAGGTGGACATCTGTTTCATGAACGCAAATAATTGTCAAGTAAATATTTAATAGAAAATAATACCTTCAAACTTCTTTTATAATCCAGTCATGTTTTAATGCATTCTGGTGAAACCAATCTCACCTGCACATTTGTTGATAAATCGGTTTGTTGGGACTGCATTTCTAATGCATCCCCTTTCAACTTAATCTGTTATTTATAGTTATACCATAATTATGCAAAAATCAAATGAGGTACCCAATCTCAAGTTGGAATAAACTGGCTTGACAGTATTTATATCTGTGCTGGACATTAGATCAGTGGGATACTCAAACTTAAAATGGACAATGAAAACATTGTGAAAATGTGTCCTTAAACTACACTTTCAAAGGCGTATGTGCCCAAGATTATACAAGAGCCGTCAGAGACGGGTTATGCTCCCCAACGCCGCTTTGTCACAAATACTTTTTTGTTAGAACAGGAAGAATTTGTAAGAAAGATATTGTATTTGAAAGTTTCCTTTACGATTCAAACAGAAAGCATTTTACAATATTGTACAAAAATAAGACAAAAAAAAATGAGAAATTTCAAAGGGCACTAACTCAAAAATGAATAAAGCAAGAGTTATGGTTCTTGTGCATTGCACTGCTCCGCATTGAGATCATTCTACTTATGAAGTTTCAAGTTCAGAAACTTTTATACTTTGTGAGATACGCACCAGATAAAACTAAGTCAGAGAAATTTCAAAGGGAAATAAATAAAAAATCAATAAAGCAAGATTTATGGTTCTTGTGCACTGCACTGCTCCTCATTGAGATCTATCTACTTATGAAGTTTCAACTTCCTAACTCTTATACTTTGTGAGATATGCCCCGGACAAAAAGTAAGTATGGTAAATTTCAAAGGGCATTAACTCTATAATGAATAAAGCAAGAGTTATGGTTCTTGTGTGCTGCACTGCTCCTCAACGAATTCATTCTACTTATGAAGTTTCAAGTTCATAACTCTTATACTTTGTGTGATATGCCCTGGACAAAAAATAAGTAAGAGAAATTTCAAAGGGCAATAAATCAAAAATCAATAAAAGCAAGAGTTATGGTTCTTATGCACTGCACTGCTCATCATTGAGATCTATCTACTTATGAAGTTTAAACTTCATAACTCTTATACTTTGTGAGATATGCCCCGGACAAAAAGGAAGTATGAAAAATTTCAAAGGGCAATAACTCAAAAATGAATAAAGCAAGAGTTATGGTTCTTGTGCACTGCACTGCTCCTCCCTGAGATCTATCTAGTTATGAAGGTTCAACTTCATAACTCTTATACTTTGTGAGATATGCCCCAGACAAAAAGTAAGTATGAGAAATTTGAAAGGGCAATAACTCAAAAATGAATAAAGCAAGAGTTATGGTTCTTATGCATTGCACTGCTCCTCATTGAGATCTATCTACTTATGAAGTTTCAACTTCATAACTCTTATACTTTGTGAAATATGCCCCGGACAAAAAGTAAGTATGAGAAATTTCAAAGGGCAATAACTCAAAAATGAATACAGCAAGAGTTATGGTTCTTGTGCACTGCACTGCTCCTCATTGAGATCTATCTACTTATGAAGTTTCAACTTCATAACTCTTATACTTTGTGAGATATGCCCCGGACAAAAAGTAAGTATGAGAAATTTCAAAGGGCAATAACTCAAAAATGAATAAAGCAAGAGTTATGGTTCTTGTGCACTGCACTGCTCCTCATTGAGATCTATCTACTTATGAAGTTTCAACTTCATAACTCTTAGACTTTGGGAGATATGCCCTGGACAAAAAGTAAGTATGAGAAATTTCAAAGGGCAATAACTCAAAAATGAATAAAGCAAGAGTTATAGTTCTTGTGCACTGCACTGCTCCTCAACGAGATCTAACTACCTATGAAGTTTAGTCTTGATACCTCTCATAGTTTTTGTGTAATTGTCCGGACAATATTATGACGGACGGACGGACGGACGGACGAACGGACGGACGAACGGGACGGACGGACGGACAAAGCGACAACTATATGCTCCCCCGAATTTCGGGGGGAGCATAAAAACTGAGAATGGAGACCAGTCTCAAATCTCAATCATCTGATTTGCTGAAGTGGTGACAAGTAACCATTTCAGTCAATCATATGCTTGTGATTTCTGACTTGTCTCCTTTCTTAGTTTTATAATCTTCGGCCCTGTATATGAATCAGTTAAGAGCGAATATACATAAGAATCGTATATTTTATTTTATTTAGATTTCGTATCTCTGTACACTGTAAAAGAAAACAAGATACACATGATTTAATACATGTAGGATAAAATCTCAAAAGATAAGTTCACAGAATTCCACCTTTTTCTTTGCAACACAGTAAACTGGAGATTGTTAAATCAATTAAGCTTCACACTACCAAAAAAGCATTTGAATAAAGAAATACTTTCAAGCAACTCTCGACTGAATTCGAACAACGGAGAAACTAGACTGTGTCCACAGGACACTGATGCCCCCACTGCTGCAATAACATTTGTTACAAAATTTTGTACCAGGTATTAACAACATGTGGTGATCATGATTAGTAAATGAGGAGTAAGTGCCACAAAATTTAATAACTAACATAAACAAAAGGCCATAACTGTGGTGAAAATTGTTGCAAGACAATGTCCTTTACAACAATCTTCACATCATGTCTAATCATCTGTGCAAGTTTGAAAGAAATCAGCCAATTAGAAAATGTGAAGTTGATGCCACAAAATTTTGTAAGTGAAATAAACAAAGGGCCATAACTGTGGTAAAAATGGCAGCAGAAAAAAATCTTTTTTTTTATGATCATCTACCCAGCCATCTTGATCATGTGTGCAAGTTAGAAAGAAATCTGTCCAAAAGTAAATGAGGAGTTGATGCCACAAGATATTATTACTGAAAAAAACAAAGGGCCATAACTCTGGTAAAAATAGTCGCAGGAAAAAATCCTTTCTTCACGATCATCTACACATCCTGCTTTATCATCTGTGCATGTTTGCAAGGAATCTGCTCTGTAGTTTAGGAGGAGTTGATGCCACAAGATTTAATTGCTGAAATTAACAAAGGGCCATAACTCTGGTAAAAATGGTCGCAGGAAAAAATGCTTTCTTTACGATCATCTACACATCCTGCTTCATCATCTGTGCAAGTTCGCAAGAAATCTGCCTTATAGTTTTGGAGGAGTTGATGCCACAAGATTTAATTACTGAAATTAACAAAGGGCCATAACTCTGGTAAAAATGGTCGCAGAAAAAAATCCTGTCTTTACGATCATATACACATCCTGCTTCATCATCTGTGCAAGTTCGCAAGAAATCTGCCTTATAGTTTTGGAGGAGTTGACGCCACAAGATTTAATTAATGAATATAACAAAGGGCCATAACTCTGGTAAAAATGGTCGCAGGAAGAAATCCTTTCTTCACGATTATCTACACATCCTGCTTCATCATCTGTGCAAGTTTGCAAGAAATCTGCCTTGTAGTTTTGGAGGAGTTGATGCCACAAGATTTAATTACTGAAATTAACAAAGGGCCATAACTCTGGTAAAAATGGTCGCAGGAAAAAATACTTTCTTTACGATCATCTACACATCCTGCTTCATCATCTGTGCAAGTTCGCAAGAAATCTGCCTTATAGTTTTGGAGGAGTTGACGCCACAAGATTTAATTAATGAATATAACAAAGGGCCATAACTCTGGTAAAAATGGTCGCAGGAAGAAATCCTTTCTTCACGATTATCTACACATCCTGCTTCATCATCTGTGCAAGTTTGCAAGAAATCTGCCTTGTAGTTTAGGAGGAGTTGACGCCACAAGATTTTATAACTGAAATTAACAAAGGGCCATAACTCTGGTAAAAATGGTCGCAGGAAAAAATCCTTTCTTTACGATCATCTACACATCCTGTTTGATCATCTGTGCAAGTTTGAAAGAAATCCGCCTTATAGAGTAGGAGGAGTTGATGCCACAAGATTTGGGGACGTACGTACGGACGAGTGCAACTCTATATGCCTCCCACTTTGTGGGGGCATAAAAAGCTGTCATTTAATTTGTTCACCTTAGTTCTAATGAAAGAATTTTAAATTTTTCTACCCGAGATAAAAATGGAATCCAATGAACTGTGAAAGCTGATGCAAGTATTCCATTCTATAATTACATATGAACCTCGTAATTTATTGCACATCATTCATTCATAACAACACCAATAAAAATCAGTTAAATTAAAAATGTGACAACTGAAAATATTAAAGGCATGCAAAACTAATTAAAGAAGTTTACAGTGATGTTCGGTCATGTACCAAATTCAGACATAATCCGAATACCAGGTTTCATGAATAAGTGAACCTAATAAAAACTTGAAAGTATGACTGTATAAAGCTTTCCAAAAAAATCTTGAATCTGAGATCAGTGCTTGTATTTTCCAGTTTCACTTTATATTAAACAAACAAACAAAAAAAAGAAGTAACACCAATTTCATTTCCTGTTAACAATACAAAAGAAACATTCCTTATACTTCGCACAACATTAGATCACATTTCATAACAGATTTGGATTCAAAAAGATTACATGTTACCCTCTTGAAAACACAACAACAACAATAAAATCCTTAGATAAACACTAAATAAGCTTGAGCTGTGATACTGTAGACACAATTTAAAAACTCAGTACATCACTAACAAAGGTTTGAACATAAAACAAAGTCATTTGACCATTTACTCCATGGGATTCATCAGGCAAAAGGTGTAGATCCTCTCAGCCATCAGATCCATGCAATATGATTAGGGTCTACACTGTTCACTTTTTGATTCTTTTTTTCAATTTCGACCAAGAAGTAAATATTGTAGATCACAGCACAGATGTCCCAGCTGATCTGGATCTACACTACTCCCATATGCAATTAAACCAAAAGATTTGGAGAAAAAGGGTTAAACTGAAGAGTATTTGTGGCTGTGATTTACAAAATAGGATGGACTGACCAAAAATCACATTTAAGTGTGTAAAATCTGATGGAGTACAAGTTGAAACAGACCAAAAATTAAACAAAAATGGTGTTTTAAAAGTTTTTTAACTGCTGAAATCTGACCAGAAAAAGGTGAAAATTTTTAGCAAGCCTACCCACTGTTTATATTTAAGTACATTTTAAGGTACAACCATAGTTGCTGTTGGTAGCGAGAATTGTAATACACAACACTGATGTTAGGAATATATAAAACATTTTTTTGTTTAAATAAGTCACAAAAGAATAAGATTATCTTTGCAAAATGGTTACTATGGTAATGTGATTTATGATTCAGACTTGACAGAAGTTTATAAGGATAATCAATTCTGAACCTTTATGCAGTAGTTAAAATTTTAAATATATGGCCATAAGCCCTATTTTGTGAGTCACAGCTAAGAGTAAATAAGCTTTAACTAGATACTTTCCCAAATATTGTAACTGTATCATTTCATCAAATCAGTTGAAATATATATTATATCCACACTTGATTATATGACAGTTTTTCATTTCATCATGTACAGATTTCAAAGAAAATTAACATGCCCTATTCTATAGGTTCCAATACATTAGAAAATATAACAAACAGTAAGCTTGCCACTATAAGCATACTGGCCTTAAGATTATAAAACTAAGAATGGAAACCAGTCTCAAATCTCAAGCATCTGATTGGATGAAATGGTGACTAGTGACCATTTCAGCCAATCAGATGTTTGAGATTTGAGACTGGTTTCAAATCTCAGTATTATAATCTTCAGCCCTGATATCACTAATAAATATTATACAGTATTCGATATTCTGATTATGCTTTTAATGGATACATAGGTATCTTATGCACCAAAGTTACTGACCAACCCAGAAATAGATCAAAGCTAAGAACAGACTAATCCATTTGTAAATTGGTGTGTATGAATTAATATTAAAGGCAATGCCAATAATTCACTTTGTACAGAATTCTTAATTATTTCCACCTTTACTCCATTTTTATTTTTATCGATTTTTATCGCACAAGCCAACAGTGTTATTCCAGTCCAGCAAGCACATCTGTGCCATGTGAATAGGATCTAAACTGTTGGATTCTTGGTCAGAAATAACCACATGAATAAATAAGCAAACAGTGTAGATCCTGATCAGTCTGCACAAACGTGCAAGCTGATTTGGATCTTCAGTTTGGCCACACCATAAAGGTGAATCTATGGAGTAAAGGGATAACAGTAGCAATAATAATGATATAGCCATGTGACCTCTGACCTGCACAGGCAGCCTGACACACTATAGTCATGCTGCAATAAATCATTAAACCCATAAATTGAAGAATTTTTAACAGAGGTCACTATCAGCAAACATGTTCAGAATGCGATGACAATGGGCTAGGAGAAAATTTAAGGCAGAAACAAATATGTTATTGTTTGATTTTCTCAAGTAGTCCTGTGCCCAAGATCGTTAAACTAAATCTATAGACCAGAATAAAATTTCAAGCATATGATTGGCCGAAATGGCGAGTCTCTAGGTGACTGGTCGCTATTTCAGCCAATCAGATGCTCAAGATTTGAGCCTGGCCTCCAATCTTAGTTTTATGACACTGACTTCAGTTAGAATAATACTATAGTTCACATTCTTTAACTTGACCACACACCAATGTTGCAACTTTCAATGATAGTAAAAATGTTGGTCATATTGCATTGCTTTTTGTAGAATCTTGCTGGAATTGTTTTCACAATACCCTTTAATTAATCAATATAATTTTAATAAATAAATTAAGTACACAAGGGTCTTAAAGCAGTCCTTTTTAATTAGCATTTTATTTCCAGATGTAGCCATCAAGCCATTTAACCTGTCAATTCTCAACTGACAGTCAAAATCCAATGAACCAAATTTGAATTAGACATTACAATTTTATTGATCTCTATCTAAAAGCATCAAGTAAATGTTAGAAATGTTCACGTGAATGAATCACAAATATCTTCATGATTAAAGTGACCAACATTTGCAGTCAAATGTATTAACTATATTATGAAATTTTGTCCCCAAAATCCCATTATAATCCACCAATCAGTTTTCACTTATATTATGTGGTTTGGGGGCAGGGCATTTAGGGTTACATGGCAAACATGTTTAACCGTTTAATTCTCATATCCAATGAGGATGTTTTAGTCTCTTGTTCTTGTATCTCCTGCCAAGGTAGAAAACATGAAAGATGCAGTGTCGACAGACAGAATAACAGTTGACAGAGAAGTAAAGCTTGACAATTTCTTCAGCAACATTAACACTTAAAGCAATTTATACCATATCATTTTAAAAGCTCTTCATACCTATAAGGAGCAATCTGTGATAATATTTTATATAGAAAATCTGGACTCTAGATCACTGAAATGAGACTGAAACCAGCGCTCAAGGTTATAAAACTGAGCATGGAAACCAGTCTCAAATCTTAAGCAAATCTCAAGCATCTGATTGGCTGAAATGGAGACTGGTCGCCATTTCATCCAATCAGATGCTTGAGATCTGAGACTGGTTTCCAATCTCAGTTCTATAACTTTCAGCCCAGATGATTGGTTTAAAACAGAACGAGCTTCAGAACTGCTCCATATTAAGCCTCACTATGAAGACTGGTCTTCATTCTCAGTATTATAGTCTTGGGACCAGTTCTCAGAATGTGCTCAAATCCAACAATCAGATTACCAAGATCTATGACAGGTTTCCCTTCTCACCCTTATGATGAGATTTATAAATCTAAAACTGTGTGGAAACACACATGCCAGAATGAGGCTGACAACTGAGAGCTTTAAACCCATAACCGTTCAAAGCTTTTTGCTTCCTTGCCAAGGCAATCAGTTCTTTAGTAACAAAGCCATGTCAGAATGAAGTAGCCAGCATATAGCGTGTCACATGATCCATGTGCGTGAAGTATGTGAAGGTGGTACGACGACAGAGACGACAGTATGTGAGGCCAGATATTACAGTACGTGAGCCCGGAGACAACAGTACGTGAGCCTGGAGACGACAGGATCCTGGCCTGGTGAACAGTGATGAGTAGGATGAAGCTGCCTAGTTAAAATATACATATACACTACATGACAGATGTCCATCAGCCCGTGTCGTCAGGATCTGGAGCTGAAATATACAATGAGACTGATACGATAATGTAACATGATATAATGATATGACAAAAGAAAGTATTTCACTTCTATATAAAATTTAAAAAAAAACTATGATTTACGACTTAGATGTTCTTTGTCTTGTTAGTTTCGCTTTGTGATAGTTTACCTCAAAATAATTAATAATTTTTTGTACAGATGTTAAGCCCAGAGTGCAGCTAGTGCCTTATAGGGTCTAATACCAGTATAGCAACAGTAGAGAATAATTTGAGTAAAAAACAAGAGCCAGTCGGAAACGACTGCACGCTCGACTATTCGAAAAGTCAGAATTATTAAGCACATTGTAACTGGGCTTCATTTAAACTGGGGAGTGATTCAGGAGTTTATGACACCACCAACAAACACACATGAACAAAAGTTTCTTAATCCAAGTTAGGAAATCAATAAATTACACTTAATTTATTCTTGTAGATTTTTTTTAGGGTTTACACAACCCAGCCCACAAACCCCTGATCCCACACCCATCAACCCACTATCTTTGCCCACCTATAGTGGTGTGGCGTGGTGAAGTACAGTATAGTATGCTGGTTGCTGTTGTTGGTGGTGTTGTTGTTGTTGTTGGTGTTGTTGTTGGTGGTGTTGGTGTTGGCATTGTTGGTGTTGTTATTGGTGGTGGTGGTAGTGTTGTTGCTGGTGGTGGTGGTGTTGGTTGTTGGTGTTGTTGTTGTTGTTGGTGGTGGTGTTGATGTTGGTGTTGTTGTTGGTGGTGGTGTTGGTGTTGCTGGTGGTGGTGGTGTTGTTGTTGGTGCTGGTGGTGTTGATGTTGTTGTTGGTGGTGTTGTTAGTGGTGGTGGTGTTGTTGTTGTTGGTAGTGGTGTTGTTGTTGGTGGTGGTGGTGTTGTTGGTGGTGGTGATGATGTTGTTGGTGGTGGTGTTGTTGTTGTTGGTGTTGTTGTTGTTGGTGGTGGCTGTGTTGTTGGTGGTGTTGCTGTTGTTGGTGTTGTTGTTGATGGTGTTGTTGTTGGTGGTGTTGTTGTTGGTGATGGTGGTGTAGTTGTTTGTGTTGGTGTTGTTGTTGTTGGAGGTTGTGTTGTTGTTGGTGGTGTTGTTATTAATGGTGGTGGTGTTGTTGTTGGTGGTGGTGATGGTGTTGTTGTTGTTGTTAGTGGTGGTGTTGTTGTTGTTGGTGGTGTTGTTGTTTGTGTTTGTGTTGTTGTTGTTGTTGATATTGTTGTTGGTGTTGTTGTTGTTGGTGGTGTTGGTGTTGTTAATGGTGGTGCTGTAGTTGTTGGCGGTTGTGGTGTTGGTGTTGTTAATGGTGGTGGTGTTGTTGTTGGTGGTGGTGTTGTTGGTGGTGGTGATGGTGTTGTTGGTGGTGGTGGTGTTGTTGTTGTTAGTGGTGGTGGTGTTGTTGTTGGTGGTGGTGTTGTTGTTGTTGGTGGTTTTGTTGGTGTTGTTGTTGTTTGTGTTGGTGTTGTTGTAGTTATTGTTGTTGGTGCTGTTGGTATGTGGAGGTGGTGGTGGTACAGTACAGTGGTATGGTATGGTATGGTATGGTATGGTATGGTAATAGTATAGTATAGTATAGTATAGTATAGTATAGTATAGTATAGTATAGTATAGTATAGTATAGTATAGTATAGTCTATGCACCCACCCACCCCACAATTACTCAACACTTTCAACCAAAGTATGTTAAGGACATCTGTTTTACACCTTTTATATAGCATTACATATGAAAAACACTAACATTGAAACTTTAACAATTATGTATAAGTCTTAATTCTAATTTCAAGTGAAAAGGGGCAAAAATCAAATATAAAAAAGCAAGGATGAGTTATGGGCCTTTGAAAATAAACCCGATGTAAGATAAAATAAAGGTATACAAAGTTTTAAACCTTAATTTTTAAGTCTAAAAAGGGCAGTAATTTGAAAAAAATCAAAGAGTTATGGTTCTTGGCATACATAGTCAGGGTCATGATGGTGAATAAGTTTCAAAGCTATAGTACAAGAAGTATGAAAGTAACTAGCTTGCACGCAAACTTTAACCTGAAATTCTAAGTCGAAAAAGGGCCTTAATTTGATTAAAAATGAAAGAAAGAGTTATGGTTCTTGGCATACATAGTCAGGGTCATGATGGTAAACAAGTGTCTTAAGTCTCAAAGCTATAGTACAAGAAGTATGAAAGTAACTAGCTTGCACGCAAACTTTAACCTGAAATTCTAAGTCAAAAAAGGGCCATAATTTGATTAAAATGAAAGAAAGAGTTATGGTTCTTGGCATACACACTCGGGACATGATGACGAACAAGTGTGCCAAGTTTAAAAGCTGTAGCTATAGTAGTTTTTAAGATATAGGTAGGTTGCACGTAAACTTTAACCAAAGCGGGACGCCGACGCCCAAGTGAGTACAATAGCTCGACATATTCTTCGAATAGTCGAGCTAAAAATTCATGTACAAATCTGCTACTTTTTAAATTCAAGTAAAAAAATTTGAGTGCTTGAAAATTGGAGCTGATGAAGTCGCACTTAAAAACTTACATTTCTGAGTTGAGCAATTAATGTTTAAACACAGAAACAAATATTAAGTTTTCTTTTAATACATTTTCTATTAGTCTAACTGTCTATAGATAACAATTTAATTTCATATTTGATTTTTGCTTTGAAATAAAAATCAAACTACAACATACTGTCAAAATCAACTGCAAGTCGTGGCAAGTAAATTAAAACACATTTTTATAAGAATTTAAATATATTATGTTAGATAATAACTGTAACATGAGCTAGTTATAAATAACAGCATGCACTATTATCTGAGCAGCAGAAAATGTCTTAAAACAAGGAGTAAAATGAACTGGTCAGAGGTATTAAAGCAGTCAGAAAGGAGTCACAAGTCAGCTTGTGAGTGAGTGAGGAGTTTGTTCAAATAAATAAAAACAAAGAAAAAAGGAGCAATAAAATCTCTAAAACAGTTGGTTTTAAACATGACAAAAAAAAAAAATAAAAAAAATATTTTTTTTGGGTGGAAAGAAAAGAATACGTATGACAGAATGCCAGACTAAATGATACCATAACGGTGATACAACATACCGAGAGACAAACCTTTGGTTCTGTTTGCTGATTCTATGATTTGCACGAGACACCTGCCAAATTCTTCTATCACCATACGTTCCTGGACAACGGGTGGCATCTTCTGCCGTTCCGCCTCCTCAGCTTGAGCCAGCAAACACGCACATGTTGCCTCCACCACTTCAGAAGTCACAAAGGAAAATGGCAACCTGTGTGTAAACATAAAAACTAAAAATATACTAAAACTACTAATTAACCACAACAACTTTTCTTACAAGTGTATATTATTTGCAAATATTGTTTGAAAAAAAAAATTGTTGACAGAATATTTCCCATAGTGATGTTCCTTGCTTATCTTGATTGTTTTTTAAGTGTTCAGATGAGTTGGTCTTAATCTTTTATCTCAATTTTTCCCAGGTTTCTATTCATTGACTGACTTATCTCAGGACACACAAATTTCCTTAAATACATGAATTATGGGCAAAATCCGATGTCCTATTTGTTTTACATAAATGGTTAACTAAACCTGTATAATGACAAAGAGAACCTTAAATATGGATTACACCTTCTTTGCACACTGTATGTCTGAAATTTATTGGTACATATCAAAGTCCAAAATGACCAGAAGTGTATTGTTAAGGATAAACTAGTTGCTTACCTCTCTCCAGTGACAGAGGATACAGGTCTCGAGGGAAGGTCAGAGATCTGTGATGACAGTTTGGTCTTTGCTGCGGTCTGCTGCTGCACTCGCACCTCAGCAGCGTCTGCCAGATGCATCAAAGTTTTCCGTTCAGGACTCTCCTCAAAGTTCTTACAACCAATACACTTACAAGATGAACTGCACATAATCTTTGCCTAGAAAAATACATTATTATTATTAAAACATGTGAACAAAATCTGTGATTTGTGTTAAGAATCCTATCTTTTTTCTTCATATATTTCTTTTAAAATATTTATTTTTTACCCTTTCTATTTTTTTTTTATTATTCTCTTGTTATGCAAAATATATCAATGTATAAAAACAAAATTCTGGTAAAGATTGGTATTGGTCATTAGACTGCGTGTCAGACTGCTTTGTTCATTAAACTGATTGCCAGACTGCTCCTTTGTTCATTAAACCGAGCGTCCGACTGCTCCTTTGGTTGTTAAACAATTAGTAAGACTGATCATTTGGTCCTTCAAATAAGACAGTAAGAGTAAGACAGTTCATTTAGCAAGTGTATTGAATCTGTTAAAACCTTAATTTACAAATTTCAAAGACCTGTATAAAGACACAAACCTCATAGCATTCACAGTAATTTTTTAGACATCCAGATCGCTTACAGTTACACCCTTTGTTGTGCCGTCTGTCTCTTTCACCAGCTCTACCTTTACCTACAACATAGTCATCAGTTACGCCCCTTCATTTTTTGTTAAACTCTCAGTATCACTTATCAGATCTACCTTTGCAAACAACACATATTTAACATGACTGTATATGCTAATTCTCAGGTAACTTCCTAGTTTGAAGATCTAGTTTTTATAAATTGAAAATTTGTTGTTTTTTTATTGCATCAGTGTATACTCTGCTATTCATAAGCTTACTGATGAACTTTTATGAATCTAAAAACATCTTACCAATTTTTGGATGGAATGCTAGCGGGTTTCTCTCAAGGCAGGATTTAATGGCCCGGGAACGGTCTTCCTCATGTTCCAGGTTATTAGCACAGTTATTACAATTACAGTTATGACAAAATTCTCCATTCGCAAAACAATCACAGTATCTGAAAGTGACAAGAACAAAAGCCTATTTTAAAATGTGCCCTTAAAATATTAAACACTAATGGATTAGTGCTGTATCTTTTTAATGCTTCTTATGAAATTCATAGTTTTACTCTCGCCAAGTACTTAAACATTAACATCAAACTTCAACAAATCAATATAATTATGATGTATCATGAAACAGATTTTTTATGTCAAGCATATTACAACTAGATTATGGTGCCAATTTAATTTTGTCAAATTAATTTTGGCTTGATAACCAAAAAAACTGGATTCATCATCACTTGTAAAAACAACAGTTGATAATTTATTCATCATCACCTGCTCAGGGGGCTTCTTCAATAAACTTCATACAATATTCTATAAATTTTTCAATCATCAGACTATGAGGATATCTTGTAATAACTTAAATAATAGTAACAATATTTGTAGATAACTTACAGTTTTAAGCACTGAGATTTGGTACAGTTACATGGTTTTCTCTGTCTGGCACCACCACTACCATCCACAGCACTACTGAAATAACATGTAACATGACATTAAGTGTCCTATATTTTCACTGAAAGGTTACTAACACCGAGATTTTTTCAAATTATGCCTTAGGGAGGTGCAATAATAAATGTTCGATTAATGTTCGAGTACACGAGTAGTCCAACAATTAATCGGGTACTCGAAACAAAATATAACAAGAGCCAGTCGGAAACGACTGCAAGCTCGACTATTCGAAAAGTCAGAATTATTAAGCACATTGTAACTGGGCTTCATTTAAACTGGGGAGTGATTCAGGAGTTTATGACGCCTCCAACAAACACACATGAACAAAGGTTTCTTTATCCAAGTTAGGAAATCAATAAATTACACTTAATATATTCTTGTTGATTTTTTTAGGGTTTACACAACCCAGCCCATAAACCACTGATCCCACACCCATCAACTTACTATCCCTGCCCACCTATAGTGGTGTGGCGTGGTTTAGTACAGTATGGTATGCTGGTTGCTGGTGTTGTCATTGTTGGTGTTGTTGTTGGTGGTGGTAGTGGTGGTTTTGGTTGTTGGTGTTGTTGTTGATGTTGTTGTTGGTGTTGATGTTGTTGGTGGTGGTGTTGGTGTTGCTGGTGTAGTAATAGTAATAGTAATAGTATAGTATAGTAATAGTATAGTATAGTATAGTATAGTATAGTATAGTATAGTATAGTATAGTAATAGTAATAGTATAGTATAGTATAGTATAGTATAGTATAGTATAGTATAGTATAGTATAGTAATAGTATAGTAATAGTATAGTAATAGTAATAGTAATAGTATAGTAATAGTATAGTAATAGTATAGTAATAGTATAGTAAAAGTATAGTAATAGTATAGTAATAGTATAGTATAGTATAGTATAGTAATAATATAGTAATAGTATGGTATGGTATGGTATGGTATGGTATGGTATGGTATGGTATGGTATGGTATAGTATAGTATAGTATAGTATAGTATAGTATAGTATAGTAATAGTATAGTAATAGTATAGTAGTATAGTATAGTATAGTATAGTATAGTATAGTATAGTATAGTAATAGTATAGTATAGTAATAGTATAGTATAGTATAGTATAGTATAGTAATAGTATAGTAATAGTATAGTAATAGTAATAGTAATAGTAATAGTAATAGTATAGTATAGTAATAGTATAGTAATAGTATAGTAATAGTATAGTAGTAGTAATAGTATAGTAAAAGTATAGTAATAGTATAGTAATATTATAGTATAGTATAGTAATAATATAGTAATGGTATGGTATGGTATGGTATGGTATGGTATGGTATGGTATGGTATGGTATGGTATGGTATAGTATAGTATAGTATAGTATAGTATAGTATAGTATAGTATAGTCTATGCCCCCACCCACCCCACAATTACTCAACACTTTCAACCAAAGTATGTTAAGTACATCTGTTGTAAACATTTTCTATAGCATTACATATGAAAAACACTAACATTGAACCTTTAACAATTATTTATAAGTCTTAATTCTAATTTCAAGTGAAAAGGGCAAAAATCAAATATAAAAAAGCAAG
Organism: Corbicula japonica; assembly: GCA_038501625.1. NCBI lineage: Eukaryota > Metazoa > Mollusca > Bivalvia > Venerida > Cyrenidae > Corbicula > Corbicula japonica. The sequence goes on from JAZAYU010000010.1 coordinate 13,002,601, forward strand.
GACGAGTTATGGGCCTTTGAAAATAAACCTGATGTAAGATAAAATAAAGGTATACAAGGTTTTAAACCTTAATTTTTAAGTCTAAAAAGGGCAGTAATTTGAAAAAAATCAAAGAGTTATGGTTCTTGGCATACATAGTCAGGGTCATGATGATGGATAAGTTTCAAAGCTATAGCACAAGAAGTATGAAAGTAACTAGCTTGCACGCAAACTTTAACCTGAAATTCTAAGTCAAAAAAGGGGCATAATTTGATTAAAAATGAAAGAAAGTGTTATGGTTCTTGGCATACATAGTCAGGGTCATGATGGTAAACAAGTGTCTTAAGTTCCAAAGCTATAGTACGAGAAGTATGAAAGTAACTATCTAGCACGCAAACTTTAACCTGAAATTCTAAGTCGAAAAAGGGCCAAAATTTGATTAAAAATTAAAGAAAGAGTTATGGTTCTTGGCACACATAGTCAGGGTCATGATGGTAAACAAGTGTGTTAAGTTTCAAAGCTATAGTACAAGAAGTATTTAAGTAACTACCTTGCACGCAAACTTTAACCTGAAATTCTAAGTCAAAAAAGGGCCATAATTTAAACAAAATGGAAATTAGAGTTATGGTTCTTGGCATACAAACTTGAATTATGATGATGAACAAGTGTTGAAAGTTTCAAAGCTATAGTATAAGTAGTATGGAAGTTATGGGTTTGTACAGTAGCTTGCACGAAAACTTTTACCTGAAAAAGGGCCATAATTTGAATGAAAGAAAGAGTTATGGATCTTGGAATAAATAGTCAGGGTCATGATGGTAAACAAGTGTCTTAAGTTTCAAAGCTATAGTAAAAGAAGTATGAAAGTAACTAGCTTGCACGCAAACTTTAACCTGAAATTCTAAGTCGAAAAAGGGCCATAATTTGTACAAAATGAAAATTAGAAGTATGGTTCTTGGCAGACAAACTTGAATTATGATGATGAAGAAGTGTTGAAAGTTTCAAAGCTGTAGTATGAGTAGTATGGAAGTTATGGATTTGTACAGTAGCTTGCACGCAAACTTTAACCTGAAATTCTAAGTCGAAAAAGGGGCATAATTTGATAAAAATGAAAGTTAGAGTTATGGTTCTTGGCATACACACTTGGGATATGATGATTAACAAGTGTTGAATGTTTCAAAGCTGTAGTATAAGTAGTATTGAAGTTATGAGTCTGTACAGTAGCTTGCACGCAAACTTTAACCTGAAATTCTAAGTCGAAAAAGGGCCATAATTTGATCAAAATGAAAGTTAGAGTTATGGTTCTTGGCATACACACACGGGACATGATGATGAACAAGTGTGCCAAGTTTTAAAGCTGTAGTATAGGTAGTATTGAAGTTATGAGTTTGTACAGTAGCTTGCACGCAAACTTTAACCTGAAATTTTAAGTCAAAAAAGGGCCATAATTTGATCAAAATGAAAGTTAGAGTTATGGTTCTTGGCAAACACACTCGGGACATGATGATGAACAAGTGTGCCAAGTTTAAAAGCTGTAGCTATAGTAGTTTTTAAGATATAGGTAGGTTGCACGTAAACTTTAACCAAAGCGGGACGCCGACGCCGACGGCGACGGCGACGCCCAAGTGAGTACAATAGCTCGACATATTCTTCGAATAGTCGAGCTAAAAATCAACAAAATTTTATGACAGTCGTCTATATTGAATCTTAAAAATCGCCGACTGACAGTTGATTGTAAACACCTGGCACCTGGTATCCAATAAACAAGATGACAGTTATGGGTACAAATATCCGATAATTGGCCCCTAATTGACGCCATTGTTTGATGCCGTAGATACACCAGTAACACAAATAATTCGCAATCACGAAAATTAGCACCTGAATGTTTTAAGTACAACGTGTCTCTTGTCGGCCATTTATTTCTTGTTTTTTTAGTAATTATTTTCAAATGCGATTGTTGTTTGGAAGTTTGCAAAACTTAAATAAAATCTGATTGGAGAAATATGGTGTCAATTGATGTAAAGAAATATATTAAACATACGCTATTTTCATGATGTGCAAATTTTACGGTGATGTTCTAGTCAGGGTTTTTCATCCTTATATAACAGAGGCCTATAAAAGGCCTCTTCCCAATCCAAAAATACAGTATTTTTTCCCAATTGCGGCAGAAAATCTTCCCAAAGTGCTAGGTAAAATGTCCAAAAATGGTTAAAACTCCTGGGAGGAGTGTTTGAAAATTGAAGTCTGGAAAATACAATGCATAATAAATTTCCCAATTGGAAAGGCCAGGGCCTCTTCCCAATTTTCTGATGAAATGCACTGCTAGTTTGTGACACGTGCTTATTTATGATTGTATTGTAAAATGTTTTCAAAAAGTTGATGCCCGAAATGTATTGAATAATTGTCATGTGATTGTTTCCTGTAAATGTGTTGTTCATCTTCTTGAATAATCAATTATGACAGGCAGTCTAGAATGATCATACCCGGTACGATCGTAAGAAGCTGATATTTCCTCCTACGTTAGAGGAAGGTTTCGAGTACCCGATCGGAACAAGATCCGAGTACCCGAGTACCGATTTTGCTACTCGTTCCCATCCCTAATAATTATGATTCAACATACTTTAAACAAATGTTTTCAACAGTAAATGGAAATTCGGGGATAGAATCACCATATAGGTATTCAATTTCAAAGTTACATTTTACTTATCATCCAAAACCAAAATATCATTAAGTCACATAGTGAATGAAATCACTGTTTTTGGCTTTAGGACTGCTCTGCAGGAAATTACCATGAAAAGTAAAAAAAAACTCTGTAAAACAATTAGCAGGGTACTAACCTATTATTATTTTTATTTTGTGTATTAGCACTAACAGCTGGGTTATTACTGGCTATAGGGACGTAATCGGCTCGGTTCTGTTTTGTTGTGGTCTCTGTTGGTGCTGCCGGAGCCAATGTTGCTGTGGTAACAGCCGGCTTCACCTGGATCTGCTGCTGAATCTGTAATACAATGACAACAACATGCAGGTATGTTGCAGCAACAATCAGCTGTTTAAGATAGGATATGGCTGCAGATTTCAAACTTACAATTCAAAATGACATGCATTTGATGTCAGATAAAACAAAAGCAGTGTTATCATTCATTAAGTTTTAAGCAAATCACTACAGATACAAAGCAATGTTTAAATGAGGACAAAGTTCTAACTGCAATTAATAATCTCAAATTTGAAGAGCAAATGGGAAAAATAAAGTGGAATAATATCCCCGAGCTAGATAGGAGATATATTGTCACAAATTTGGTCAAACTTAGTAAAAAAATTTATGATCCTTTAATTTTAAATATCTTACCTGTGTCAAGTATGAAGCTGGTACCAATGCAAAGCCCTGTAAGCCAGGTGTTACTGTATTGCTGCCAGCAGGTAAAAATGTAGCTGTACCCGCTGGACTGATCTGAGCCAGGGTCCCTGTACCAGCAGGAAGTGTGCTTCGTATGATAGTTGTACCAGTTACTGGAGGTGCTGGACGAATCGCTACCTGGTTCGAGCCAGCAGGGAGGATGATTCTCTGTAAGCCAATACCACCAGGCCGCGTTGTTACCTAAACAAATCAAAGAATTTATTTAACCATACTTATTTACATAGAGAAAAAGTGTAGATCCAGATCTGAAAAAATGCATGATTTTAGTTTTGAGAGGGGAAGGCACCTGTCAACAGCCACTGCTAAAAAGGGTATATAACCCCTGCTAGCATTTTTTACCATGAAAACAGAAATGAACAGGTCATGTTCATTCATTTTAAAAGCTTTCAAACATTTTTGTGTCACAGTTACCTTAAAAGCAATATTGTATCATAAAATATTCCACCTTTAAATTATTTCAGACACTTAATGAGTCACTTTTAATTAATTTGTGTTGTTTTTTTCTAATAACATTGCAGTTAAGTATTAAATTGTTCAGATATCACTATGACTGATTATACAATTACATTAAGTGACTTGGAATCTGAACACATGCTTGTTTTCTCTGATTTATTATACAAACATTACAGTGGACAGACTTCCTGTCAGACATTTGGTCAGACAAGATTGTGAAAATCTGTCTGACAGAAACAAATTCTGTCAGACCGAAACATGTAAAAAAATTTTGTATGACACTCGGTCTGATAACATAAGAAATCACAAAGGACTGGCCTAAATTTTACCAGACAGGTCCTTCGGTCTGGATTTGCTGTACATCTGAGTGGAGCTGTAATAATTTAAAATGGAAGAAATTTTCTGTCAAGGTCCCCATCCAGTTGCTTAAATAAGATTTTTAAAAGCTCTAGCTTTAATGACACAACTGTTGTTTATGAAATAAAAGACATACAATCTGATTGGTGGATTGTGCTGGTATAGTGATTTTCATTGGTTGTCCCATCTGTCCTCCCGAGACAATGCTGGTTGGAACTGCCGACACTGGGATCAGCTGGGCCCGAGCTCCTGAAATTTTACATGCAAACCATACATTGTGAAATGAGTATCAATGAGTCTTAATGTTTTACTAGTCCATTATTAACAACAAAATAGGAATATTTAATTTGTGATCTCTTTACGTTTCCTCATTTAGATTTTCTGACCCCTGCTCAAACTACCCTTACTCCAAACCCCGATTTTTGTGTGTACCAATTTATTATTGTATGGGTCCTTATTTCTGCTATTATAAACACATCCATGGACTAGTGCAACCCTTAAACACCCACCCAATAACATGCAAATTTAAATAGCATTATTTATCAAAATATGTGTAAGATTACCTGTGGTAGAGGTTGGTGGATTGGCCAGCCTGATGTAATGGAACTTGTTTCCTGGGACATGGATTTGCTGCAGATTGGCTGGTAAAGCAACCTGTCTCACTCCCTGTGTGTTTGATGTCCCTGCTCGAGGCACTGCAACCACCGTTGCATTACTCAAAGATGGCTGTATAGGTTTCTGTATCTTTAGAAAAAGTTAAAGTTCAATATCAGGGTTCTCACTCAGCGTTTTTTTTCCCCAAAGGGGAAAGGTTCCCCTTCCCCTACAACTGGGAAATTTTCGTGTCGTAAAATCTTGAAATTGGGAAAAAAATCAGTCGCAAATCAGCCAAATTGGGATTTTTTCTTTATTCATGTAAATAAACACTAGGGATTTTATTCAGCTTCACCAAGCATCATAAGCTCTGGTTTTTTAACAGGAAACCCTTAAGTGATGTAACTGTTAAGCCAGAACTAAGTTACAGCCAATCCAATGACTGCCTGTCTATGGAAAAATAATTTCCATTGGCAGGAAAAGTTTCATTGAGGTTGCAATTAATGTGAAATGAATCTGCATTTGAAATTATAATAGAAGGAGTGGGGGCTGGAGTCAGTGTCAGGTTGAGGCAATGTGTCTTTGAGCTACATCTAGCTCAAGGATAGCTTCTGAGTGGGACTCAGTTTGGTATCCAAATACGTCGGAAGGTTGGATTCAAGTTTAGTTTCAGTCCGATAAAATTTCGGGGGAAAGTACAGGAGGTTGCTCGATACCGGTACCTACATTCATTGGTTCAAATCGCTCAGACTCAGGACTCGTCGCCAACAGCATGGGATCGGTCGATATATACCCAAAATCTTGCAACAAAAGAGTGCCAGTGTTCGTATTTAACGGCTTCTTTTGAATAATCGCTCATTCTAAACGTTGTTGTGAAGTTTGTTAACTACTTTCAGTTTCTGGAGACTGGTCATTGCGCTTCAATTTTATACGTAAGAATCAGTCAACTTGCAATTATTTACCGTAAGCCAGTCTGAAAAAAGGACGTGTATAAAACACGGATCAATGACGTCACATGTCTATTTTATTTAATGATAACAACTGAGTAAGAGTCTAACCGGAGCGTTGATAAGAGTTACTCCCCTTTTGAACGGTACGTTTTTTTTTACGCGGAACGACATTTCTTGCAAAAAACTCTTTGGTCAATTGGGAAACGGCACTGTTTGTTGTTGGAAATATAGCTTTGGGGATTGGGAATGTCCGGTACTTTAAATTGGGAAGACTCCGGTCAGCTTTGGGAATGGTACCGTTTTACAGAGGTAGTTAAAGAAGGAAAAAAAACGCTGTCACTAGAGGGAGACTTGTGAGAAGAAGTTTCCCAAAAGTAACCAAACTTCTCCATGCTTTGAGCTATGGGAGAAGTCACATTGTATGGACTATAAAGGGAAAGAATGCTGTTGATTCCAGACTTCTCTATAATTCAGTAAAATTATGACAAAACTTTTCCCTTATTTCATATTTGCAAGCCTAGTGAGAGTCTATAACTCTTTACTCCATGGGATAGGGCTGTTATCTACAGTGTAGATCCAGTTCGGTATAAACTATAAACTTTTACTCCATGGATTATGGCTGTTGTCTACAGTGTAGATCCAATATTTTATTTCTGACTAAGAAGTGACTATTGCAGATACTGATCAGACAATACAGATGTGGTGCAAGCTGATCAGAATATACTCCGCCCACATGATCAAGGCATATCTATAAAGTAAAGGGTTCACAAGTATTTGGTATGAAGAAAACAAATATTGGGTTTCCATCTAAGTTATTGTCCTATTATAATAACCTGTCATATGTGCATAATCGTCTTGAACAAGTGTATTTTTATCATGGGCAGAATAGTCATAATCTTGTTCAGTGGCCATGTAATTTGTGCATATGCATGTGACAGTTCAATATTGCTGAACAGTGACAGAGAACAAGTGTAGTTAGCACATCAAAAAAATATAATTGACAAGTATTCAGTGCTTAATTTTTGCTCTTCACCCACACATACTATTCACTGTGTCAAAGCCTCAAAGGAGACATAATTCATAAAAACAAGCATCTTAAGGATGCATTGTTCAAAAATGGTTTGTTGACAGAATAATGTGTGATAGTACATCACATTTTAATATGCATGCAAAGACTTTATGCAACCAAAAAGCTTGGAGCTCATGTTTTAATGGGCTAATGATCAAAATAAGCAAGTCCTACTGACTCACTAAGGCTAAGATTTCGAAATTAATTGGATAAACTTAAAATTCAGATTTAAGATCACAATCATTTTAAATCTGTTCTTAACATACCACATGAACTGTTCCAGGCTGCTTCATCACTTTTGAAGGTGACATTGTAATTGTTGCTTGCACAGTAGAGTTTGTATTATTTGCTATAGTCTGTCCTAATCCTGCAGGAGCTATTCTCTGTGGTGATCGCCCAGGCACTGGGATCATTGTTATTTTAGTTGAAGTTTTAGCAGGTGAAACAGGCAATTTACTAATTGGAAGTTTTGGTGGAGTACCAGCCACCTGTGCCATAGTCACGCCCCTGGCTGGTGAAACAATTCCTTGTTGTGAAATTGTAATGGTTTTAGTTGGAGTTCTTGGTATTTGTGTAATATCACTAGTTCCCTGCTGTGATGTGTTGCTCTGAGGTAAAGTCTGAATTTGTACTGGAACTACCTGTTGCTGACTAGAGTTTGGATTTTTTGTAATCACAATTTTATTGAAATTTATTAGTGAATTCTGAGCTAAATTTTCACCAGGTCTTTTGCCTAATAATGATGCCGTAGAACTATCTTTTGAATCAACTATTATCACTTGGGGAACAGTCACTGCTCCCCCTGCGGTCACTTGATTTGTTGCCTGTGTTAGGTAAGTAACACTACCAGCATTGCCACCAGAAGTTTGCACTGAATAACTACCACTTGATAATCCTGCTACGGTAAATGTAGTCCCGTCATTTGAGGAGGACCCTCCATTGGTATCCAGTGTTGATGCCTTAACTGTACTAACACTTCTTGTGTTGGTTATTAAGGAATCAGAGGGAAGAATTCCATCTACTGAATCACCTGTTGAGGAACTGTCTGAATGTGAGTATCGTACACTATTACTGATTACTTCTCCAGTTATAGAGTTCACAGCAATCACTCTCACTTTTTCATTTTTTATGCCTGCAAAAAAGCAACAAAAATTATATCAAATATAATCAACATGTTAAAATTACCAGGGCCTTTCCAAATTTAAGCGCAACAAAAATTATTATTTTGAATGATGTAAAAATGGTTTATTTACCACAAAGCATTAAATAGTCTATATATTAACACATTACAGGAAATAAGACAATGTATAGTTCACCAACTTAAAGAGTACTTCAGATGGGGCATGAAGTTTATTTGAAAGTAGACCTTGTGCTTTTAAGAAAACATCAACTAACAAGCAACTGAATATGGAGAAAATATTATGAAATATAAAAAAACAACACTTGTTACGCTAATTTTTTCAATGCAAGTGGACTATGATCTTGGACTGAACACCCTGGTGAAGACTCTGATTACATTAGTAGATTTAATCATTGGTAATGAGATTGGAACAAAGTCTTATGACAAATTTATCTCATGACTTCTGTGCTCTCAGTGACCTCACACTGGGTGGATTTAATATATTTTTAATTCATATGTATCACTTAATATGTCTCTCCATGCAGGATGATGAAAAACTAATTTTGCTATTTTCTACCCCACTGGAACCCCTTTGCACAGTGTCAATTCTCGTCACTATTTCCCGTATTAAAAGATAACCAGTTGGTAAATATTGCATCAGTCATCATACACAGTGCATCTGAACTTTTTATAGTTACCATTTTCTGCGTACGTTTTTGACATAATAAGTTGTTTACAAATTACATTCTTGAATATGGCGCCACTTGGGCCTCACAAACTTCAGGGAAATTCAAAACGTCACTGACATTGAGAAATAACACGAGAATTCATTCAATTTCGCCGAGAATAAACTGAAATGGAGGGCGAAATGCAGTAAAATCAGTGCATCGGAAAACACTGGTTTGCTAAATGACACGAGAGCAATGCGACTTCTTTACAGCTATTTCGCAAAATCGCTCTTCCGTCATGTCGGTTTTGGCTTTTTGCCGACAGTGGTCTCGGAAAATGATAAAATACAACAAGATAAATGAAACTAAGAAGACTTTTGTTGGCAATAACAAAGAAAAGAAACATTATATTTGACATATTCATAGCGATGGGGCCAATTTATTGCTCTGATTTTGTGCATCTGTACCTAAATCTTGGGCAGGCATTCTGTGTTGTTCAAAATCACGCGCCCACCATTGCCATCCCACAATGCAGCGTAAACATTAGCTTCAGGACTTTAATAAAGATACAAGGCAAAATATGGGATATTGATTAAATTTATATATTTATATTATTTTTATTTGCTCTTTGGTCAGTTCTATAAGTTAAATGATAAGAAAATAAAAAAGTACTAGTAAACGATCCAATTGCAAACTGAAAATTATTCAGTCCATCCAAACGCGACAGACGCTTGGTTTTTATACAGCATACGTCTGATTTAAAGACAGTTCTGATGGGTCAGCGTACACTTTCCTTTACATGTATTCTTTTTGGGGTTCTGCATGATTAATTTACTTAAGACAATATCAGTAATGGTCTTCTGATAAAGTTTGAAGAAAAATCTACATGAAAACATACATCTTTTGCCACCATAACTATAGGTTTCTGTCTCAAATTTCACTTGATAATGATTATTGGGTATCCGGTCAAAACGGCCCCTAATCAAAACGGCCCTCAGTCAAAACGGCCGTACTTTGGTAAAAACGTCCCCCGTTAAAAGTGATTTTGGTCAAAACGGCTCCCTTTTGATAATTAGTCAAAACGCCACACCCCTTTGTCATATGAAATAAAAGAAAAATTTACCTATGTCACCAAAGGTTCAAATGACTCCAAACTTGGTATGCATGTTTCTGGCAATGACTCGAAGTGCAATGCACAAGAACCGTTACTCTACCTTGCTCCGTTTTTTTTAATAAATCCCCTTTGTTTGATTTTTATAGAGCATTTCTTATCCGGAGCGTAACTTTGTCACCATAGGTTTAAATGACTCCAAACTTGGTATGCATGTTTTTGGCAATGACTCGAATTGCAGTGCACAAGAACCGTAAATTTACATTGTTCCGTTTTTTAATTATTCCCCTTTGATTGCTTTCTTTAGAAGAGCATTTGTTATCCGGAGCGTAACTTTGTCACAATAGAATCAAATGACTCCAAACTTGGTATACATGTTTCTGGCAATGCACAAGAACTGTAACTCTACCTTCATCCCTTTTTAGTTATTCCCCCCTTTGATTGATTTTTAGTGCATTTCTTGCCAAGGGCATAACTTGTGCCTGTTTCTTGCAATGAGACAATTAAAAGGTTTTATAATTATGAGAATTTTGTGCAAATACATTGCTAATAGCTGTACAACAAAAAAACTAATTAACAATTTTTAAGTCGATTAACAAAAATTTCGTCAGGCGACACATCCGACTCGCGGAGTTCTAGTAATAATATTTACCAGATGGGTGTTCATTTGAACAATTGTGTCGGCCTCTGGTACTATGACGGAATAAAAATGCATGTACAAAAAGTGGCATAACTCCATCTTGACCTTTCTCGATCTAAATCTGTCAATTGAAAATGGTTATGTCACTACTAAAATATATGATAAAAAAGATGATTTTAATTTTAATATAGTACATTTTCCGTTTTTAGACGGCGATGTTCCCCGTGCAACATCTTACGGGGTTTATATTTCACAGCTTGTTCGCTTTTCAAGAGCATGTAACGATATTAATGATTTCAATGAACGTAATCTTTGCATTACAGAAAAACTTTTAAAACAAGGTTATCGGTATCACAAATTAAGGAAAACATTTTGCAAGTTTTATCGTCGATACCCAGATCTAATTATAAATACAGATGCAGTTTAAAATCACTATTGCAACAAGGTATTTCACAGCCAGTTTTTTATGGAGATTTAATTTATAAACTTAAGAAGATAAAGGGCAATGTTAATTTCTCCCGGTTATTCGTAAAAACCATCTGTAAATTTAAAAAGAAAGGTTACCACTATGATATTTTAGTACCCGCCCTTTGGCTTTGCAATGCTATTAAATTCTTATGTTTTATATGTTTGTGTGCTTTTGCATGCAACATTATTGAACCAATAAGTGGGTTTGAATTGTTTCACCAAGACAACTTGTATTTGTTTTGTGATATGAGAACCTGTTGGGGCAAGTGTGAGGTTGGTGCACCCTAGAACCTGGTTTAAACCCCCAGTGGCAATTTGATTTGCCACTGACCGTTCCAATGCGGTAACACCTCGGGTTCTCAATTGTGTTAATTGTTAGTGGTGTCTCTTTTGAAACTGATCATTTTATTAACCATGCTCTCTCCCTCTCTTCTTCTTGACTGTGTGGGGAGGCTGTTTTTTCTGAATGTGGCGATTCCTGATATGCATATTTCACCTTTTTAAGAACTTGGCATCATCATGAGCGTGTTGTCATGAGCAATATAATTTGATAAAAAAATGAAATATGCATATCAGGAATCGTCATACTCACAAAACACTTTTTTGCAATACTTAATTACATATTTTTTAAAACCATTTCGTTTACTTTATATACTTTCTTTTCAGCGGCAATAACCTAGTTAACATTACCAATTGGGGATATTTCTCTCCTTGATTCTTCATTTTATACTCCTTATTTGCAGACTATAGTTTGCGTTTGGTGTGATATTCTGCAATGAAGATTTTCCCAAACAGTCGTTTATTCTTGACGAATCCACTGTAATAGTGTATTCTTTTTGACCTTCCTATGTTGTTCGGACGTAAGCCGGATACATTCATCAAGGTTGCTAAACGCTTTGCTAAACAAAATGGCGGCGAACGTCAAAAATCAACTTGCTCAGCTTGCAAATCTTTCGCATTCCAAAGATGTTATTGAAAAGTAAATACCATATTCCTATTCTAATTCCAGTTAAAATTTAAAATCCGTTCTTTCTCATAACATTACTATGTCTAAGTGACAAAACCTTTATTCAAAAAGGTATGGTCCAACCGGTAATTTTCGTGGACTGACTTTTCGAAGTCATTTTCGCTGTATGTTCATGGCATGGTATGACCAAATATGAAACCTTTGACTTCCCGGTCGCCCTCATGCATTTGCCATATTTTCATTGCTTGATACGGCAAAAGCCCGGGTGCTTTGGGCGTTGCCGCTTATAGGTAACACATAATTTAGGGCAACCGGGGGAGAATTCGACCTGCGTTAGTATTTGACCAGTTGAATATTTTCCCACTTGGTACCTCAAACAGTGAGAACCTATCAAATCTTGTTATGTATTCAAAACAGGACGCCCTCTAGCGTCCTTTTCGCTTCTAAGTCATGCTGCCAGTGCAATAAAAAAGTCTGGATCGGTGAGAATTTAAAGTTTATGAAGCGAAAGAAAGTAAAATCCGCCATTTTTATCACTTCCTGTAACCAACATAAATCCTGTCCAACATTTTCCCCATCGTACATTAGCGTAACGGAATAAAAACTTGATAGTTCCGGTTCGTCACACGTCACTACACCATGTGCAAATGACAATCGCGCGATCAAGGTCATTGATCACGTGACTTATGTTGGTCGAATAATAATGCAGCACTTTGACAGATGACGTTGTATTCGACCAGGTGAAACAGAAGCTTTCATTGGGGTGTACAGGGGTTTTACTTTATGGGTTAAATGTTATTATATATATAAATTGATTATTGTGAGTAATAAATTAATAAATAAAATTTAAATATAAGAAATGTTGTTTGATATTATCCCAAATGCATTATTTTAAACAAACAGAGAGGAATTTCCCAAAATTTTATTCAAAGTACTACTAATAGTCTACGACCTACCTACGATATATATGGGATATTATAACAGTATGCATTCTGTAGGTTTATATTTTTCGAGTTGGGTATGTAAACAATATCGCGCGAGACCAAAGGTTTTAATAATATGCTGTCCTAACTTGCTTTTGTTGAGGTTTTCTGAGATTTTTAAAAAATTCTGTGAGGTGGTCGAATACTAATCCAGCTGGTCTAATTCCAGATATTACCCCTGTGCGCCTCACAAACTTCTAATCTTAATCAAGCGTCTGCATAACAGGTACTTGTTTACATCCGGCGATACGGAAAAAGTTACTTTACCGATAAATAAATGTTATTTATGTGGAACTACGTCAGAAATATGTACCGCGACTTTCAATTATTAACTGGTCGAATTCTCCCCCCGTTGCCCTATTTAAAAACAATGCAATTGATTGAAAAAAGTAATGGTGATTAGTTGGAGGGATATTTACCCCTGTCCTTTTCTTGCGGCCATTTTTTCCGGAAGTTTTTTTTTTCTAAAGATATTTAAACGGTCTCTACCATATATGCAAATTTTAACCATTTTCGCTGTTCGTCATAAATAAGCAAGCCGCTACTGAAATTAAATTATCCCACAAAAAATTGTTTTCCTTGGTTCAATGTTTTTCGTTATCAAAAAGAACGCCGACATGATTATTTTGCTTGACAGTCCAATAACATATTTTGCTAATAACCTGATTCCAGTTAAAGTCCGTGCAACGGTGTACTTCGGCTGTACCGAAGTAGTGGCAAACCATTTTTTTTAAAGGTAAAATATCTACTGCAGTGTACATTTAATTGAAATTATTTTTTACATGAAAATCACACATTTTTCTGTACATTGACAATCATTTCGAATTTGTTGCATGGGAGTTTCAGCTACGAGTATTCTAAGACAGAGGCAAACAAACATTTGTAATTCTTGGATCTATAGTTGTCCTATTAATGTAAATTTGTGTGGATAAATATGAAGGTCGATGTCCATCGACGGTAATTACAACTTTCAATACATGCAAATATGTAAACTTGACATTCTTATTGATTAACAGAATGTTAAGAATGCCTTGCACCATTTTGAATGAGCATAGTTACACATTAAATCCAAGTGTTATTGAAAGCAGAGGTTCAAGCATTAACCAGAACATGTTCAGGGCCTTCCCCAGAAAAATTTGAAGGCATCCTGGCATCCAACGCATGATGTGCTAATTCGTGCAAAATGTTTTCACATGGTTGACGTTGTGCATCTTACAAATACAATGTATATTAATGTATATTTAGCATATCCATAGTTTTCTAAATTTTATTGAAATATGACAGTACATTTTTTGCAGACTTGCTATATGGTATTGTACTTAAAACAAAACAGTTGTTGCTTCATTTTTTATGTGCATCAGTCTAAAAAACATGCCACAGTTGTCTCTTGTTGCAACATATCTCACACTAGATACACATCCCTTGATTGCAGATCTGTTCTTGTCATTATGATTATGCCACAATTTAATACATGACTTGTTGAAAAGTCACCATGTTCAATAGAAACTTAGAAAGGCCATTTATTGATATGGACAGCATTTAAAGATGTACAGTTAGTACTTTCAGTTAGTACTTTTATAACATCAAATTACTTTAAAATGGTCTTCATTTTTTGTTATAATTTGTTATAATAAACCTTCTGTAATCACCTGTTAATAAAAGTGACAAGATTATCATGTACCACTTACATGCTCACAACTCTTCACAGTTAGCAGGTCATCAAAGAACAATATACAGATTTTAATCTCATTAAGGCCATCATAAATGCCGAGATAATCTGTTCTTAATTGGTTGATTTATGACCGTCTTCTCTGTATTCAACAGACACTCGTTCAACTATCTGACCTCTGATACACAGCAGACGCTCATTAAATACTGTAAGGTGTGATCTTGTACAGTAGACGCTTAACAATATCAGAGAAACGCTTGAAATTGGCGAGAAAGTTTCATAACTTGACATGTTTATTGTCCTTGTTTATTGAATATTAAAGCATCCCGGCCAGGATTTATGACATACCGGTGGATTATAAGCGTCCCGCAAATGTTAGTTTAGAAATTAAGACATCCCGGCGCCGGTACGCCATAATTGCTTGGGGAAAGCCCTGATGTTTAATGCTGTAAATGAACAAAGTGTACAACAAATTGACACTTCAATATTAACAGAACATAGACAAAATGTACAAGATTTTACACCAAAACTGCCTCAATTGGATTAAATAACACAGAAGATCCGCAAATCCAAAAATTACACGAAATAAAAATATAAGCACTGGCCAGTCATTTGATTTTACAAACTATTATGACCAATTACAATGAGTGTACATGTATTAGTGGAGTGCAGTATTCAAATATTGATGTTCTAGGTAATGGCAACAGTTTTTTTTAATGCCTAAGCATGGCTCTACAGGGAGTTTTTTTTTCTCTCTACATGATTATGATTTGCAACCATATAATTGAGAACTGGGTTCTGTGGAAAGATATTGCTACTGTCATTGTCACTCGACCTAACCAATGGTTCCATCACTCAGTATTACAATTAAATTATTCTAAGAAATGTGTGAGATTAATTTCATTAAAGCTGCATGTTATTTTTTAGCTCACCTGAGCCATAGGCTCATGGTGAGCTATTGTGACCCGTCTTTGTCCGTCGTCCGTCAACAATTTCCTTTTAACATCTCCTCTGAAACCACTTGATGGATTTTAACCAAATTTGTCCTGAAGCATCCTGGCACTGATGTCTACAAAAGTTGTTCAAATCATGACCACAGGGTCAAGGTCAAGGTCACTGCTGCTAAAAAAAGAAATTCAGTCTTTGCTCAATTACTTGAGTTTGCTTAGGGTTATTGACTCCAAACTTGGTGTTTAGGTAGCTTATATCAAAAGGCAGCTTGGGGTTGCTACCCAGATGTCTGTGATCAAGGTCAAGGTCACTGTTGCTAAAAATAGAAATTCAGTCTTTGCTCAATTACTTGAGTTTGCTTAGGCCTATTGACTCCAAACTTGGTGTATGGGTAGCTTATATCAAAAGGCAGCTTGGGGTTGCTACCCAGGTGTCAGTGATCAAGGTCAAGGTCACTGTTGCTAAAAATAGAAATTCAGTCTTTGCTCAATAACTTGAGTTTGCTTAGGCCTATTGACACCAAACTTGGTGTATGGGTAGCTTATATCAAAAGGCAGCTTGGGGTTGCTACCCAGGTGTCTGTGATCAAGGTCAAGGTCACTGTTGCTAAAAATAGAAATTCGGTCTTTGCTCAATTACTTGAGTTTGCTTAGGCCTATTGACTCCAAACTTGGTGTATGGGTAGCTTATATCAAAAGGCAGCTTGAGGTTGCTACCCAGGTGTCTGTGATCAAGGTCAAGGTCACTGCTGCCAAAAATAGAAATTCAGTTTCTGCTTAATAACTTGAGTTTGCTTTGGCATATTGACTCCAAACTTGATGTATGGGTAGCTTATATCAAAAGGCAGCTTGGGGTTGCTACCCAGGTGTCTGTGATCAAGGTTAAGGTCACTGTTGCTAAAAATAGAAAATCAGTTTCTGCTTAATAACTTTAGTTTTCTTTGGCCTATTGACTCCAAACTTGGTATATGGATAGCTTTTATCTAGAGGCAGCTTGGGGTTGCTACCCAGGTGTCTGTGATTAAGGTCAAGGTCACTGTTACTAAAAATAGAAATTCAGTTTCTACTTAATTACTTGAGATTGCTTTGGCCTATTGACTCCAAACTTGGTATATGGATAGCTTTTATCTAGAGGCAGCTTGGGGTTGCTACCCAGGTGTCTGTGATCATGGTCAAGGTCACCGTTGCTAAAAATAGAAGTTCAGTTTCCACTTGATAACTTGAGTTTGCTTTGGTTTTTTGACTCCACACTTGGTGTATGAGTAGCTTATATCAAGAGGCAGCTTGAGATTGCTACCCTTGTGTCTCTGATAAAGCTTAAGGTCACTGTTGCTAAAAATAGAAATTCAGTTTCCACTTAATAACTTGAGTTTGCTTTGGCATATTGACTCCAAACTTGGTATATGAGTAGCTTATAACAAGAGACAAATAAGGTCACTGTTGCTAAAAATAAAAATTCAGTTTCTGGTTAATAACTTGAGTTTCATACTCAGGTGAGCGATTCAGGGCCATCATGGCCCTCTTGTTTGCAAATTAACATTTATACACTGTTAAAGGGAATATCAATTAACAATGTTACTATGCAGATCCAGACACGATATACATATGAATCATACACATCATTAACAAAAGCAAAAAATAATATTTGTTTACTCCTGTGGAACAACCATTTTACAGTGCTGATAGAAAGAGTTCAAAGAAACCAGAATGTATATATAGATCATGGACACCTAAAATAAAAGAAATAAAATTTCACATTTGGGAGATTCCTCAATATCTGAATCTGGCTTAAAAATGTATTGCTTTGATACACTCATCTGGACTTGGGTTTGTTCAGTTGTCACTGGCCAGTGAAAAAAATTCATGGCTTGCGTATTTTTCTACCACAATAATTCTGGATATGATTCCGACTGTGTGCTTGTAATTCATTACCTTAAAATCGATTAAGGTGCTTTCCTGACAACTGCATGTTAAACTTAGAACAATATAAAGACTGGTGGTACGACTTTATTTCAGATTAGTTCCAGCACTGCTGACTGCACAAAGTATTATGTTTTGTAATTGTGAACAATTTCTTAAGTGCTACGTACTTGTACCAAATGGATCCCTATGTCCAGTCAATATAAGGCTCAAAGGTTGATGAATTATTCAATCAGAACTCAAGAAAAGTGAACTATATCAATTAAGTCAGTTTTTTTTATTTGGAAAATGCTTTTGCCGTACCTAGGCATAGCCTAATTCATATTAATGGCTGTATGGTTGATATGCTGACACCTGCATATTGATGGTTTGCGATGTAGTTTTTGACTTTTTTCTCCACACCTTATTATGTCTCCCCCCCTCTGGGGAAGACATATTGTTTTTGCCCTGTCCGTCTGTCACACTTCGTTTCCGCTCAATAACTCGAGTACCCTTTGACCCAGAGCCTTCAAACTTCATAGGGTGATAGCCCTTATTGAGTAGAAGAACCCTATTGATTTTGGGGTCAGTAGGTCAAAGGTCAAGGTCACAGTGACCCAAAGAGTGAAAACCGTTTCCGCTCAATAACTCGAGTACCCTTTGACCCAGAGCCTCCAAACTTCATAGGGTGATAGCCCTTATTGAGTATAAGAACCCTATTGATTTTGGGGTCAGTAGGTCAAAGGTCAAGGTCACAGTGACCCGAAGAGTGAAAACCGTTTCCGCTCAATAACTCAAGTACCTTTTGACCCAGAGCCTTCAAACTTCATAGGATGACAGCCCTTATTGAGTAGAAGAACCCTATTGATTTTGGGGTCAAAGGTCAAGGTCACAATGACCTGAAGAGTGAAAACCGTTTCCGCTCAATAATTTGAGTACCCTTTGACCCAGAGCCTTCAAACTTCATAGGGTGATAGCCCTTATTGAGGAGAAGAACCCTACTGATTTTGGGGTCAGTAGGTCAAAGGTCAAGGTCACAGGGGCCCAAAGAGTGAAAACCGTTTCCGCTCAATAATTCGAGTACCCTTTGACCCAGAGCCTTCAAGCTTCATAGGATGACAGCCCTTATTGAGTAGAAGAACCCTATTGATTTTGATGTCAGTAGGTCAAAGGTCAAGGTCACAGGGGCCCGAAGAGTGAAAACCGTTTCTGCTCCATAACTTGAGTACCCTTTGACCCAGGGACTTCAAACTTCATAGGTTGATAGCCATTATAGAGTAGAAGAACCTTATTGATTTTGGGGTCAGTAGGTCAAAGGTCAAGGTCAAAGGGGCCTGAAGAGTGAAAACCGTTACCGCTCAATAACTGGAGTACCGTTTGACCCACAGCCTTCAAAATTCATAAGGTGATAGCCGTTTTTGATTAGAAGAACCCTATTTATTTTGGGGTCAGTAGGTCAAAGGTCAAGGTCACAGGGGCCTGAAGAGTGAAAACCGTTTCCACTCAATAATAGGAGTTCTATTTTACCCAGACCATTCAAACTTCATACGATGGATGTCCTTATTGAGTAGAGGACTCCTATTGATTTTGGGGTCAGTAGGTCAAAGGTCAAGGTCACAGGGGCCTCGAAGAGTAAAAACCGTATCCGGTCAATTACTGGAGTACCGCTTGACCCAGAGCATTCAAACTAAATAGGGTTATAGCCCTTATTGAGTAGAAGAACCCTATTGATTATGGGATCAGTAGGTCAAAGGTCAAGGTCACAGGGGCCCAAAGAGTGAAAACCGTTTCTGCTCCATAACCTGAGTACCCTTTGACCCAGGGACTTCAAACTTCATAGGTTGATAGCCATTATAGAGTAGAAGAACCCTATTGATTTTGGGGTCAGTAGGTCAAAGGTCAAGGTCACAGGGGCCTGAAGAGTGAAAACCGTTTCCGCTCAATAACTGGAGTACCGTTTGACCCACAGCCTTCAAAATTCATAGGGTGATAGCCCTTTTTGATTAGAAGAACCCTATTGATTTTGGGGTCAGTAGGTCAAAGGTCAAGGTCACAGGGGCCCCGAAGAGTAAAAACCGTATCCGGTCAATTACTGGAGTACCGCTTGACCCAGAGCATTCAAACTAAATAGGGTTATAGCCCTTATTGAGTAGAAGAACCCTATTGATTATGGGATCAGTAGGTCAAAGGTCAAGGACACAGGGGTCTGGGCGCAGGGGGGGGGGGGGGGGGGCGACGCAGGGGGGAGACATGCATTTTTCACAAAAAACATCTAGTTCTGATCAGCCCTTCCCTGATTGACACTGTCATTCTGTTCAGCTTGAAAGGTTGACTGAGTCACCATGAACTGACATTAACCTTGTTACACCAAACTCTTGACCAGCAGCACAAATATCTTTATGTTGGTCTGCATATGCCATAGCTGCATGCTTTTCTGTTGGTGTTTGAAAGGCAGGACCCATAGAGACACTTTGAACATACTGTGAAATCCTTTATTTTTATCAGTATTAAATTTTGTGGTGGAAGACAG
Organism: Corbicula japonica; assembly: GCA_038501625.1. Classification (NCBI taxonomy): domain Eukaryota; kingdom Metazoa; phylum Mollusca; class Bivalvia; order Venerida; family Cyrenidae; genus Corbicula; species Corbicula japonica. Next base: position 13,022,420 of record JAZAYU010000010.1, read on the forward strand.
TTTTGTAGGGACACAAACTCATTTTTTGTATTGCTGATCGATTGTTAAAATGAACATAAAATAAAATATGAAAGACCAATGTGCTACTTATGGCATATTCTTTTTTCTTTTCATTAATATTTTCCCAGTGTAAAGCAGTTCAAAACTGAAAATAATAATTAAAAAAGCAAAGTGCCATTCAAAGATTGCATGTTGCAAGGTTTCTAGAAAAGGGGTTCGTTCAGGACAGTCTTAGTGTAGTTACTTGAAAATCTAATATTGCACCCCCCCCCCAAAAGTGGGTTCGAACAACGCCACTGAACCCCCTCTGGATCTGCCCCTGGTCAGTATGTTGAATGTTGGTCGTAACAGTCAGAAATTATAATTATTTTCTCTGACCTAATGTTATGTTGATTTTCATTTTCTCTGGCCTAATGTTTTGTTCTTAGACCTATATATTGTTAATTGTTGTTTATTGTAATCTGGCATAATAATATTTAGTTGTTCTTTTTACAGGTACAAAGTCATTCTTGAAAATATTTTCAAAGCAAAAGGAAGCCCGGACTTTATACAACAATTGCAGACATTTGTGGAAGCATGTAAGTTGCAATTACAACAGGAAAAGTTTGGCACCTTGAATCATAGCTTGGGAGCTTTGGGATTCTTTGGGACCCTATCAAGTTACTGTATCATTTGCAGGACTTAAGCTTTTACTCCATGAAATATGGCTGTTCTATAGTCGAACATTGTAGATCCAGATCAGTCTGTGCAGTCTGATCAGCATCTAAACTGTTTGCTTTTAGATTTATTAGGTTATTTCTGTCTTAGAAGTGACTAGTGTGGATCCAGATCAAATGTCATGGATATGCCAGCTCATCTGGATTTACACTGGTTGCACATGTGATAAAACCTATATATTTTGCTTGAAGGGTTATACCTTCAGTGCCAGTTCCTCTGAATATACCATCCATATTTCATAAGCAGATAATACATAATGCAGTCAGAGATAAGACTTGATCCATGGCTTAGCAGAGCATCGTTTGTGTGCAAAAATGGTCTCAGCTTGTTGGTTTTTTTTGAAAATTTTGTCACAGGTGATTTGTGAGAAATTGATTAATCTAACCAGATTCGTACATTGTATCAATAGGATTAAAACTTGTCAGAAAAAGATTTATTCCACCTCCTAAAATTCTTGTTAATCTGTGAGTCACTTTACAGTAGAATAAATAAAATTCTATACTGTAAAACATTAATATTAGTTAGGTACTATTTTTTGCAAGTACCGGTATTTTGTGGGCCGAAATATCCACTAATTTAACACCACCACAAAGTAAAGAATTGAACTGAAACATATTTTAGACAATTGAGTTCCAGAAAAATTCAGAACCCATGAAAGTGGTGTCAGATGGAAACCCCACAATTTTATGCTCATAAAAAGAAGTGCATACACAGAATTCTGTAAATACTTTCTTTTTTCAGTACTGAATGAGATTGTGAGCCTGGTGATATCACGACAACTTCTGACAGATTTTTGTACACACCTACTTCAGCTAGAGGATAGCGTGGCCAAACAAGTGGCTCACTTCACCCTGGAGAAAGTACAGGCTAGAGTCATTTCCTTTGAAGAACAGGTACAATATTTATTTTAAGATTTTTTATCTTAAAAATTTGTTTAACCCCTTACTCTTTGGGATATGTTTTATATCCCATGGAGACCAGGGTAGATCCAGATTATTCTGCACATCCATGCAGACAGATCTGGATCTGCACTATAAGTATCATGCATGAGTGTGAGGTGAAGATGGAAAAATCTGTCACCGAGGGTTAACTGTTTTGCGGGAACGAGGCTCTGCCGAGTTCCCGCCAAAACAGTTCACCCGAGGTGACAGATTTTTCTATCTTTACCGAATGCCTCATGCAAGATACTTTTTCTTGCATACCTTTTATTATTTAAAACAGTTCTGTGTAAGTATACAAACTTATTTATTTTCATTATGAGGAAATATTGACGTTAACGCAAACTTTTTTTATAAATGAAGTCACTAACTTTAATATATTACGTCAGATACTTGAAGACGTGACGTCACTCACGTGACTCATTCTACATGGGGGGTGTAGGATCAAAATTTCCTACACGGGTGAAAACACCGGATGACCTGATCTGGTATGCAAAAAATGGTTATCCTTGAAGTAAAGTGTTAATATCAAATCAGATGACCAGTCATCAGAGTTGTTAGGACTTTGAACTTTTGATAATGCAATAGTACATGTATTTGAAATAAAGACCTTAGAGATGAGATTCAACACTGTGTACGGAAAATTCCAGTATTAGTTTTACAATCTTGGGTGCGGACTGTTGCTTGACATTATATTATTATTATTATTATTATCAAATGAGGAAAAACTAAAATGTTATTATAATAACATATTAGTTTTTCCTCGTTTGGTAATTGGTAGTTGCCAAAGATAAGTTCATTTTTCTCCTGAAAATTGTTATTGAATTATCCATATACTCCAAGGATAGGCTGTTATCCTTGGGTGAACAGTATAGATATAGATCAGGAAACACATTTGTGCCATCTGATAAGCATCTACACTGGTCCTAAGATCATAAAACTAAATCAGGAGATCAGTCTCAAATCTCAAGAATCTGATTGACTGAAATGGTGACTTGAGCTTTGAGACTGATCTCCAAACTTCGTTTTATGATCTTGGGCCCTTTTTGCTTTTTGTTTCATTAAGTGTTTTTCTAAAGAATGAAAAAGTGTAGATCCTGATCAGACAGCATGTATGTCCGATATGCTGACTCATCGAAATCTACACTGTTCTCACATGCAATAAATCCTATATATACGGAGTAAAAGGGTTATTGATAACTTGTTAGTTAACAATGTTTTAAGGTAAGACCTGTGTAATAGGCACTATTAAGAATCCAACATCTGATTATATTTTCATCAACTGCTTCATACCACTGACTTGTATGCAAAATTTTAATGATTTTCACCGTGTAGTTTTTGAGATTTTTAGCTTTTTTTATTTAAAAAAGTGAGAAAAAACGTGAAAGTATCCAATTTCTTTAATCGGTGACAAAATTTTTTGTTATTGATAAATTCAACCCTAATTTTTTTACAGTTTATCCAAAATATGTTATATTTTACTAAACCAATTTAAGATATAATATATAAATACAGAATTTGTCTTAAAATGACATTTTTTGACCAAATAAATTTAAAAAATGCATTTTTTATATTTCACGAGACTAAATTAATGAAAATTGTGCAAAATCCTGATTGGTGCAATATATCAAACTTTACCATTTTTAAACTATATACCTTAAACAACATTTAAACAAAATTTCAGAGAAGTTTACCGTCCAGTTTTAGAAATTTTCAAATTGATGACTTGAATAATCACTATTCTGATAGCGAAAACCCCTTTAATCTTGATTATTTTGCTTATTTTAGTTTAAATCATGACAATTTTATATTCAATGACAGAATTACACAGGAAAAAAAGAAATATGCCAATTATTTAAGCTCTAGGCTTACAAAAAAAAATTAGCTTCCAGTGGGATTTGAACCCTGGTCCTCTTGCTTGATAGAAATCTATCCTAATTTGATACTATAGTTACTTCCCTTGGATACTCTTCTGGATATAGGTATTCATTACACAGGTCTTACCTTAAGTAGATATGATTGTATAATATTAATTGATAATGATGATTGTGTAGGTAGCAGCAATAAGACAACATCTGGCAGATATATACGAGAGAGAGGGATCCTGGAAGGAAGCGGCAAACATTCTAGTCGGAATTCCCCTCGAAACAGGACAAAAGTATGTTCAGTCAGCAATATTTAAATAAGGGTTTAGAACTAATTTACTTGTCAAGATATTTACAACCTACTGACTGAAGTGCACAATTATTAATCATTGTATTCCTAACATAAAGTTGTTTTATGGCTGATGTCAAATAACATGTTTAGTTAAAGTCAGTAGGCAAAAAAATAACTTTTAAAAGAGAGAAAAGAAATCATTTATTTTTTTGTTTGGCTATACGTGTAAATAAATAACCCTTAAATGACAATAAACTCTTAAAAACATAGCTTTTGCTGAATTTTCAATTAAAATCTGTTATTATTCTTTATGTTCAGACAGTACACTACAGACTACAAGCTAGAGACATATTTAAAGATAGCCAGGTTATATTTAGAAGATTCTGACCCAGTGCAAGCTGAGGCGTACATCAACAGGGCATCATTACTGCAAACTGACTCACAGAACCATGAGCTCCAGATACATTATAAGGTAGGATTATGAATTTGAATTTGTCTAACTTGCACTGTTTTAAATTTACCTAAATTGATGTAAGGTAAGTTTACAAATTGCCTAGTACATCTGCCTAACTGTTTGGGTAACAAGTTATATCTGCTTTACATTCAGTGTCTTTGAAATGCCTAACTTCATAATAGAGGGCTTACTTAATAAAGCTACATTACTTTAACAACATATTTGACTTGATATGAGGTGGGTTCTTAATTTACAAATTCTTACTTGTTTTATATCAGCAAAAACTACTTTATAAATTTGATGGCTTACTTATTTTGAAACCACATGACAAAGCAGGTCTTGTGGAATCAGGTAGATCTTTACAAGCTGAGCTTGTATTTTTTGTTACACTAAATTCAGTAATAGGTGCTTGTTTTTGAATTCAAACCTCAAAACTGTTGAAAAGTGTTGATTTTCCATATAAGTTTTACATTTATTGTTTACAGTATTATAATAACTGTTGAGAAAAACTGAGTTTGTTTCCTTAATTTCAGGCATGTTATGCGAGAGTTCTAGATTTTCGCAGGAAGTTTATTGAGGCAGCAGTCCGATATAATGAGCTGTCATATAAAAGTGTGGTAGCAGAGGAAGAGAGAGTGATGGCCCTTAGAAACGCTCTAATATGCACTGTTCTAGCTTCTGCAGGTAAAAGGGAGTGATGACTCTTAGAAAAGCTCTTAAATTATAATGTCATAATAGGTAAAAAATAACCTGAATTTATAGATGCAAATATATATTTCTTTATTTTGTGTGAAAAATCATTGCAAATTTAATGATACCACAGTATGCATGATCTCTGGTGAGGCAAAATGCTCTAGAGGCATGGCTGAATAAAACTCGACAAAAAATGTCTCTAATCATACATGGTGGCATTTTATCTGTTGGAGAATACTAGGCTAAGCACACAAAATGTGTCTATTTCAGGTCAGCAAAGGTCCAGAATGCTTGCAACATTGTTCAAAGATGAGAGGTGCCAGAAGTTACCTGCATACAATATCCTTGAAAAAATGTAAGAGTACAAAACTAGAAGTAAATTTTTTGATGCAATTTACATTTTTCCCAAACTTTAAATAAACATTGCCTCCAGATTATTTTGCTTAACCCATTCCTGTACAGACACACCTTTATTGCTAGGGCGAACAGTTTAGATCCAGATCAGCCGGCACATCCGTGCCGTCTGATAAGGATCTAAACTGTTCGCTTTTTGATTCATTAGGTTATTACTGACCAAAATGCGACCAGTGCAGATCCTGATCAGACGGCACGGTTGTGCCGGCTGATCTGGATCTACACTGGTCGCACACGCGTAAAAATGCGTATATATCCAGGAAAGGGTTAAATTATAATGGTCAGCTTTGTCTGAATGTATGAAATCATTTAATTTAATTTATCTTCTCATTTCAATTGTCATGTGTGTAAAGAAGTTTGAAGGAGGTTTATGAGAATTTTTATTTGGTTGGTTAGTCAGTTGGGCATTTTCATTGCACAATGTTTATAACACAGACTATTATTTCTACAATTTTCAAGATACTTACTTGATACTTAACATGTTTGGTATCAGTTGTATACATTATGTGTATGACTTTTTTGTGTTGGTCAATTACATGTATTCATTTAAGGGTGGCAGTATACAATTATAAAAATGTTGTGGAGAAAATTACTTCTACAGTTATCAAGATATCTACTAGAAACTGGTTTAAAATGTAGATTAAGATGAAGCAGTTTTCTCATAGCTCAGTGTCATAGGGAGAGGTAGGAGTGAGGTGGCAGGTCTACTTTGGCTCCTGGTATGCTTTAAGGTAGACTGATCACCATACTTTATGGTATCTGGTTTCCAGGTCAACTTGCAGATAGACTGGTCTCCATGGTTATGAGGTGTTTGGTTCCTGGTGTACTTTCAGGTAGACTGGTCACCATACTGAGATTTATGAGATGGTTGGTTCCTAGTCTACTTCTCGGTATACTGTCCAAGTGTTGTCATGTTTGGTTCCTGGTCTTCTTTCAGGTATTTAGACAGAATTATCCGGAGTAGTGAGCTAGTAGAGTTTGCAGCCTTATTACAGCCACACCAGAAAGCTATTACACCAGATGGTATGTATGCTTAGCTTACAATTTATGCGTTTGGTATGTTTTTGAAATTATGAAATAGCAGTTCCAGTTTTTTATGCCCCCGCCATGTAATGGCGGAAGGGCATATAGTGTTCACCCTGGCTGTGTGTGGGTGTGTCAGTGTGTCAGTGTGTGTGTATGTTCGAAAATCGTGTCCGCTCTGTAACTTTGTTATATCTTATTGGATTTTAAAATAACTTGGTATGAATGTTCACCATATCAAGACGGTGTGTCGCGTACAATACCCATGCCCGTAGGTCCAAGGTCAAGGTCACTGTTACTAAAAATAGAATTTTCTTGTCCGGGCTGTAACTTCCTTATGAATAGAGGGATTTCAAAATAACTTGGCACAAATGTTCACCATGACAAGGCGATGTGTCGCGTACAACACCCATGCCTGTAGGTCCAAGGTCAAGGTCACTGTTACTAAAAATAGAATTTTGTTGGAAAAATCTTGTCCGCTCTGTTACTTTGTTATTTCTTAATGGATTTTAAAATAACTTGGTATGATTGTTCACCATATCAAGACGGTGTGTCGCGTACAATACCCATGCCCGTAGGTCTAAGGTCAAGGTCACTGTTATTAAAAATAGAATTTTCTTGTCCGGGCTGTAACTTCCTTATAAATAAAGGGATTTCAAAATAACTTGGCACAAATGTTCACCATGACAAGGCGGTGTGTCGCGTACAACACCCATGCCTGTAGGTCCAAGGTCAAGGTCACTGTTAATAAAAATAGAATTGTGTTGGAAAAATCTTGTCCGCTCTGTAACTTTGTTAATTCTTAATGGATTTTCAAATAATTTGGTATGATTGTTCACCGTATCAAGACGGTGTGTCACGTACAATACCCATGTCCGTAGGTCCAAGGTCAAGGTCACTGTTATTAAAAATAGAATTTTCTTGTCCGGGCTGTAACTTCCTTATAAATACAGGGATTTCAAAATAACTTGGCACAAATGTTCACCATGTCAAGGCGGTGTGTCGCGTACAACACCCATGCCTATAGGTCCAAGGTCAAGGTCACTGTTAATAAAAATAGAATTTTGTTGGAAAAATCTTGTCCGCTCTGTAACTTTGTTATTTCTTAATGGATTTTAAAATAACTTGGTATTAATATTCACCATATCAAGACGGTGTGTTGCGTACAATACCCATGCCTATAGGTCCAAGGTCAAGTTCACTGTTACTAAAAATAGAATTTTCTTGTCCGGGCTGTAACTTTCTTATGAATGGTGGGATTTCAAAATAACTTGGCACAAATGTTCACCATGACAAGGCGGTGTGTCGCATACAACACCCATGCCTGTAGGTCCAAGGTTTAGGTCACTGTTTCTAAAAATAGAATTTTCTTGTCTGGGCTGTGAGTTTGTTATTACTTATTGGATTTTAAAATAACTTGGTATAAATGTTCACCATGACAAACATGCGTAGCGGGGGCATCCGTGTCCTATGGACACATTTCTAGTTTTTTCAAATTTCAAAGCCATTTTCATCATTTAGCTATTGAATTGAGTTTATATTTCTCAGTGCATTGTTCACCTATTTTTAAGTGACTGTGAACTTGTGGATTTATAGACTTGTGGTTTTTCATCATTCCATATTTATTTTCCATTGTTAATATTTGGTGTGAGAGATAAGAATGGTTTTGCAGATAATTAAGTCAACCACAGTTGCCATTCTTGACATACCTAAAAAGATCTGGCTCATTTAAAACCTGTAATAATTTTTCTAGTGCCCTAACATAGTGACATGTTTAATTGTTTATAAAATTTGTAAATCACAATCATCTGTCAAAGGTCTGAGTTGATTGTCAATGATCTGAGTTTGTTGTCTTAACCCTTTTATTCATATATTACTATATTATGACTTTTTATCGCATGGGCATACTACAGTGTAGATCCTCATGACTGTTAGCTGATCTGGATCTATTACTTCAGGATCAACCATCTTGAACCGTGCAGTGATAGAACATAACTTACTTTCTGCCAGCAAACTCTACAATAATATATCATTCTCAGAGCTTGGTTCCCTGCTGGAAATACCACCATCCAAAGTAAGTATTCATGATTGTGTAACTGACTCATAGTCAAGGTTTTTGCATTTTTTATTAGGTAAATAAAAATATTTTCATTAAGGTAAGTTGCACCTTGAGTTCTAACTAGTTATTTTTTAGGGTCATTATAGTACAATATGAAAAAAACACTAACACATGGCAGAACAAAAAAGTTAGTGAGTGTTTATGTACCATATATTTATGTACCATGTACTAAATATGACAAATAAATAACTTTAAACTGATAACAGATTTGTGTTTCATACTTCTAAATTTTGTGTTTTTTGTTTTGTTCTCACTGTTGGCTCACTTGAGCACACAGTGCTCAGTGTTGAGCTGTTGTGATGGGTTATTGTCAATTACTGTCCATAAACATTTTCTTTCAAATCAATTCTTCTCCTAAACAATTGGCCCAAAATCAACCAAACATGACAGGAATGTTCATTGGTTGGTCTTGTTCTGAATTGTTAAAAAATAAAATGGTTCCAAGAAGTATTCTGGTTGCCATGGCAACCACATAAAAACTCTACAATTTGCTGGCCTGATTTTAACATAATTTTACAGAAATGTTCCTGCCCTTTATTCCACAATAAGAATGTTAATCAGTCATTTTATATAGAGGGAGGTCTTTATTTTCTATCCCTTAATTTGTAAGCTATAGTATTTATTGCTATCAAAACAGCACTGTTCTTTTGCTGTTTGAACATCAATGAAAAGTGCAAATTGGGACATATTTTTGACAGTTTGTAATCTCAAACAGTGATGAATACAATTAAGAATGTTTATTTTGTACCCAACGGGGATTCAGTGTACTGAAGATTGGTCCACAATGGGATTTAATGTACAAGATTATTATTGTTTTCCCTAGTACTCATTTTATAAAGTAATTGATTCTCTGATGATTGATCTTTTACTGGATTACTGAAATACACTTGCCATCACTATTAGACATATTGTCCAACAACATTGACCTGGCACTCTTGCATATGAACCTATAGTCGGTAAATTCCGTAAACGTTACGATCTTCTTCTTAATCGAAATGAACATACATAACCAGTTTTTAACATATTATGCTAGAAGCACGCTTAGCGCAGTCGGTTAAGGTTCTTCAACTCTAGGATATAGGTATAAAGTCGTAGGTTTGAACCATGGTTCAGCCACTTTTTTAACTTTTAAAATTGTCATTCCGTTTTTTTTTTCCGATGCAAATAGTTTTTTTGTGTGTGTATGCTATCTGTGTAGTATAGCCTGTACGACTATAATGTCAGAAAGAAACATGTTGAAAAATGTGCATTCCAGAGAAAAGCTTTCAATTGTCCTTGATGATACATCCAGTGATGACGAAAACAGTGACACGGAAACTGCCATTAAGGGCAGCACGACTGATTCTGCCAGTGAAACCGACAAGTCGATTCATTGCTTTGTATTATAAACGCGCTGTACATTTTATTAATAAAAGATAAATGCAATTAAATAAAGAAATTACATTGTAGAAAAAAGTATTATACAATGTATTATAATACAAGATGTAGTAAAACAATTTCAATGTTAGCCTAATTCTTACAATTAAATTTTAAAAAAAAGAGTAAATTAAAAACGTTGGTGTTTGTTAGGATTCGAACCTGAGACCTTCAGATCGGTAGTCCGGAATGAAAACCAATACACCACAACTCGCTGATGGTTGAATTGTACAAATATATTGATAAATAAGCAGTTTAGATACCAGCGTTTATCCAATGACCTTTACGGAAATTAATGAAGTGCCAGGTCAATGTTGTTGGACAATACTAAGGATTTATGGTTGCTATATTATAGTGTTTTTTTTTTTATATTACACGAAAATGTATTTTATACACCAGTAGAACAAAATGGAATCAGTTGTATGTTTTCCCTCTAAAGTATTAGCGATACAAACAAAATGTTGTAAAATTCCAGGGATAAAACAGCTTTGACATGTTGATATATTTTCAGGCGGAGAAGATTGCCTCCCAGATGATCACAGAGGGTAGAATGAATGGATACATTGACCAGATCGACTCTATTGTACACTTTGAATGTAAGCATCGGTGTATTTAATCATAAACACTTCTCATTGTCACTTATAGAAAAACAATATTTTCAACCTCTAGCTAAGAAATGAAAGCCAACATTTATAGATAGGTAGCATGGTCAGATGCAATATTTTTATAAAAGGGGGTTCGGTTTAATCAGTGTTAGGGTTGTTACACGATAGTTTTCAACTTTCTGACCCAATTCAACATGAAAATTAAATATTGCTACTGAAAAAAGGCAGTTGAAGCCCCTCTGGATCCGCCCCTAGGTAAGGCAAAGAACTATCAAAGTAGACCCTTCCTTCCTCTCGGCTTGCTAGGCAGGTCTATCTGGGACATAGTAATACATGTATTAAATTCCTTAACCCTTTCCTCCATAGATATGCATTTTTACGCACATCCATGCCGTCTGATCAGGATCCGCACTGGTCGCATTTTAGTCAGAGATAACCTAAAAAATCAAAAAGCGAACAGTTTAGATCCTGATCAGACGGCACGGATGTGCCGGCTGATCTGGATCAAAACTGTTCGCCCTTGCAATAAAGGTTTATCTATGGAGGAAAGGGTTAAGTTTGCGAGACGATACCTACCCAAATAATATTATATATTTCAGCTCGTGAGACCCTGCCAACCTGGGATAAACAGATTCAGAGTTTATGTTTCCAAGTTAACAATATCATAGAGAAGATTACAATGACAGAGCCAGACTGGATGCTGAAAACAATGGAAAGTCAGATGGCCCAGTGAATATTCTATCACATTGTGAACTCCAAACAAACTGGATAAGCACATTATACTATTCATGTGTCACAGAAAATTTGGTGCATATAATATAAAGGTGTTCCTTTTAAGACATTGTACGCCCAATATATGACTAAAACTTACGGAGCTTATGTCACAACAGTTTAAAATAATTCTCCAGCAGGAGAAAATGTTTCTTTGAAAACCTTTATGTTCCGGCCCATGAATATCATTTCAAATTCATTGAATGCTAACCCTGCAAACATTTGAAGAAGACAACATATTCTTATTGAATATGGGTCAGCCGGGTCATTAAAGGGGAAACGGTGCACTGCAGGGATTGGATGTGTTCTACTTGACAAGTAGTGAACATCAGTGAACTGATCAGACTGCAGGGATGTTGTGATCTTAGTCCACACTGGCCTTTAACTTAAGAAAAGTATAAAATGCTTTTAACCCTTGCCTTAATAGATACACCTTTATTGCGTGGGTGCAGTGTAGATCCAGATCAGTGTCACCTAATCTGGATCTGCACTGGTCGCACATGTGTAAAAATGTGTATATATGAAGGAAAGGGTTAAGTGGATATAGTTAATGTTGCTCCAATGTCAAGAATTACTTCTGTGCATTTGTATGGAAAAATTGTGCATGAAGTGGTGTATGAAGGAAAAATAAAGTATTTTCATGTTACTGGTATTTTCTTGACTTGTCATATGTTGTGATTTGAAAATACTGTTTGATTGGTAGGTGTTGTAAACTAAGTTCCTTGTAATAATCAAAAAATCAATCTGTCATGTTGTTTTTCGGAATCATATAGTACATGGATTGTGGAATAGAACGTTAAGGCATTTTGTACTTGTTTGTCGTAAATAATAAATTGTGTATGTTTGGTTAGACATAGAGGTCAAGAACATTGTAAGTTTTAAAGAAAGGCCCTTGCAGCTATTTGATGAACTGTGAAACCCTGCAGATAAGACCACCTATTGGGCTGAACAACAGTGGTTTTAACCCTTTCCTCCATATATACACATTTTTACGCATGTCTGACCAGTGTAGATCCAGATAAGCTGGCACATCCTTGCCATCTGATCAGGATCTGCACTCGTTGCATTTTGGTCATAAATCGCCTGATGAACAAAAAGCAAACAGCTTAGATTCTGATCAGAAGGCACGGATGTGCCGGCTGATTTGGATCTAAACTGTTCGCCCATGCAATGATTGTGTATCTATGGAGGAAAGGGTTAATAATGAGGTGGCTTTATTTTAGTGTAGAAAATTGTACAAAAACTGTAACAAGGGACATTGACATGGTGGTCTCAAAAGATGATAAGAAATTGTAATGGCTTTTACCCTGCTGTCTGTCATAAGATGGATCTCTAGTGTAGGCCAACTTCTTTTCTCGATCGCAAGTTTCCTGTCTGCAGCATTTACTGGGGACCTTTTACTACATTTTAATAGCTAAACAGATCATTGATTGTTGGCAAGGTTGTGTGAACATTTTGGTTTTTCACCAAGTGTCTTCCCTTTAACCCTTGTTCAAACAGTGTAGATCCAAATCAGCTGGCACAGCCATATCCCATGGGGTAAGGGTTAAAGGTCATGGACAGAGGTGAAGAGGGATTTGTTACTCACATGGGCTACTACATTATTGTAATACAAGGATACATTCTTGACATGTTCAGCAAGGTTTAAATGTATTACTTTAGATCCAGATCAGACGGCACATCCATGCCATCTGATCAGGATCTAAACTGTTCTCCCTTTGATTCATTAGGTTATTTCTGACTAAAATGCGACCAGTGCAGATCCTGATCAGCACTGCCGGCTGATCTGGATCTACATTGGTCGCACATGCTTAAAAATGCATATATATGGAGAAAAGGGTTAATGAAAATTTATGTAAATTTGCTTGTTCTTGTTAACTCTCTTCTCCATGGTTATGACTTTTGGTGCAACCATTGTGCAGCCAGTTCAGCCTGCACATCCATGCTGGCTGGTCTCCAGTAGTTAATTTAAGATTCATTATATGAGGCACGCCACGGGAAAAGGTATCTTCGAGCAGTTGATGTAAATTCCTGACGACATTAATAATTATGCAATTCGCGGTAAAAATACCATTTTATTGTCAAAATGTGTAACAAAATCACTGTTTTGTTATGAGAAAATAATAGAAATTTGAAAGTTCTTTCTAAATATAGTAACAACAAAAATGACACAAAAAATGACCGAAGGTACCTTTTCCCGTGGCGTGCCTCATATGTGATGAAAATGTGTCAAGCCAAGATTCTAATCAGTATAAATAATTGTGCAGGATGATCTGGATCTATGCTGGACACAATCATGAGATATAATTGTATCCATGTGGTAAATGGTAAAATGAGTACTTTAGAAAAAGTTCGGTAAGTCACCAAGCACAGGACACAAATGCCTGTAGTTACTGAAGATTTTTAGAGTCCCAACATATGTATCAGTCTTAAACAATTTTTATCTACATGGAAAAAACTTTTATGGGGGTATCCTTCATAGAGCACACTGGTTTTCCAAATGAATTGAAAAGAAACAAATTATGCCAGATTTTAAATTTGTACGGTATTAAGCCCTAACAGTTTTTATGCTCCCCCCGAAATTCGGGGGAGCATATAGTTGTCGCTTTGTCCGTCCGTCCGTCCCGTTCGTCCGTTCGTTCGTCCGTCCGTCCGTCCGTCATAATATTGTCCGGACAATTACACAAAAACTATGAGAGGTATCAAGACTAAACTTCATAGGTAGTTAGATCTCGTTGAGGAGCAGTGCAGTGCACAAGAACTATAACTCTTGCTTTATTCATTTTTGAGTTATTGCCCTTTGAAATTTCTCATACTTACTTTTTGTCCGGGGCATATCTCCCAAAGTCTAAGAGTTATGAAGTTGAAACTTCATAAGTAGATAGATCTCAATGAGGAGCAGTGCAGTGCACAAGAACCATAACTCTTGCTTTATTCATTTTTGAGTTATTGCCCTTTGAAATTTCTCATACTTACTTTTTGTCCGGGGCATATCTCACAAAGTATAAGAGTTATGAAGTTGAAACTTCATAAGTAGATAGATCTCAATGAGGAGCTGTGCAGTGCACAAGAACCATAACTCTTGCTTTATTCATTTTTGAGTTATTGCCCTTTGAAATTTCTCATACTTACTTTTTGTCCGGGGCATATTTCACAAAGTATAAGAGTTATGAAGTTGAAACTTCATAAGTAGATAGATCTCAATGAGGAGCAGTGCAGTGCATAAGAACCATAACTCTTGCTTTATTCATTTTTGAGTTATTGCCCTTTTAAATTTCTCATACTTACTTTTTGTCTGGGGCATATCTCACAAAGTATAAGAGTTATGAAGTTGAACCTTCATAACTAGATAGATCTCAGGGAGGAGCAGTGCAGTGCACAAGAACCATAACTCTTGCTTTATTCATTTTTGAGTTATTGCCCTTTGAAATTTTTCATACTTACTTTTTGTCCGGGGCATTTCTCACAAAGTATAAGAGTTATGAAGTTGAAACTTCATAAGTAGATAGATCTCAATGATGAGCAGTGCAGTGCATAAGAACCATAACTCTTGCTTTTATTGATTTTTGATTTATTGCCCTTTGAAATTTCTCTTACTTATTTTTTGTCCAGGGCATATCACACAAAGTATAAGAGTTATGAACTTGAAACTTCATAAGTAGAATGAATTCGTTGAGGAGCAGTGCAGCACACAAGAACCATAACTCTTGCTTTATTCATTATAGAGTTAATGCCCTTTGAAATTTACCATACTTACTTTTTGTCCGGGGCATATCTCACAAAGTATAAGAGTTAGGAAGTTGAAACTTCATAAGTAGATAGATCTCAATGAGGCGCAGTGCAGTGCACAAGAACCATAACTCTTGCTTTATTGATTTTTTATTTATTTCCCTTTGAAATTTCTCTTACTTAGTTTTATCTGGTGCATATCTCACAAAGTATAAAAGTTTCTGAACTTGAAACTTCATAAGTAGAATGATCTCAATGCAGAGCAGTGCAATGCACAAGAACCATAACTCTTGCTTTATTCATTTTTGAGTTAGTGCCCTTTGAAATTTCTCATTTTTTTTGTCTTATTTTTGTATAATATTGTAAAATGCTTTCTGTTTGAATCGTAAAGGAAACTTTCAAATACAATATCTTTCTTACAAATTCTTCCTGTTCTAACAAAAAAGTATTTGTGACAAAGCGGCGTTGGGGAGCATAACCCGTCTCTGACGGCTCTTGTTGAACAAGGAATGGAATCTATTCAGTATTGTCTTATGACTGGTAATTAAGTTTTCCTGATAGTTTTTTTTCTATTGGGATACATTTTTGTATGCTTTCTGAACCACTGACTGCTCTCAAAAGTCAGTTATTTGATCTTTGGCCTGGTTCTCAAAATCATAACGCTGAGACCAGAGAGTCTCCAATCTAAATTTTATGATCTTTGGCCCATGTTTCCATTGATTTATTTCTTTCTAAGAAGTCAGATATAGTGTAATGCTTTTATCAAATTGAATTACCAGTTAACCTTTTCCTCCATATATATCCATGCCGTCTGATCAGGATCTGCACTGGTTACATTTTGGGCAGAAATAATATAACGAATCAAAAAGTGGGCAGTTTAGATCCTGATCAGACTGAACGGATTTGCCTTCTGATCTGGATCTTAACTGTTCGCCCATGCAATAAAGGTGTGTCTATGGAGGAAAGGGTTAAACAGTAAAACCTCTTGTTAAAACTACCCCAATATTTAGACCACCACAATAATAAGACCACTTTTTCAATAACACTTTTAACAGTTTTGCACCATTTTCAGTCCTGCAAATAAGACTATCCCACTATAAAGACCACTTTCGCCCGGTCCCAGAGGTGGTCTTAACCCTTTCCTCCATATACACGTATTTATGGCATGGGCATACAGTGTAGATCCAGATCAGCTGGCACCTTGTGCTGTCTGATCAGAATCTGCACTTTTTCGCTTTTTTATTTGTTAGGTCATTTCTGACCAAAACGGATAAGTGCAGATGCTAATCAGATGGCACGGATGTGCAGGCTGATCTGGATCTATACTGGTCACACATGCTTAAAAATGCATATATGGAAGAAAGGGTTAATAGAGGGGTATCACTGTATTTGATTACCTGCTTCACACAAAATGTTCAACATTTTTCATTATGTATCCTATGCTGCCCTTGTAAACTAGTTATTTATTGACCAATACTCATCAATATTAACAGATAGGTACATGTCTGCAATTGTTTACATAATTACAATGCCCATAGCTCTCAAGGCAAGTATTCCTGATTAAATTATGGATATTGGAAAGTTGAACAATCTTACCAACATAGCTGTGTACTGAGCAAACAAATACTGGTTATAACTGAATATGCCCAAGCTTATGACAAATAAAACCAGTCTTTTGTCTTGAGCAGCTCATTTGCCAAAATGACCAATTACATGCTAGAAATTTGAGTTTCCAGTCTCAGGTGTTTTTTTCATTTCGAAGGACTTAATAGTGGCTTTTGTAATTGGTCTAGCTGTATTTGACTATAAATAACTCTTAAACCCTTTATGCCATTTATATACATGTATTATTATCACATGTGTGGCAAGATTAGATCAAGATTGGTTGGCACATTTGTGCCATCTTATCTGGATCTAAAGTGGTAGCTTCTTGCTCAGATATAACCTAATGAATTAATGAACATTCAAGTGTAGATCCATATGTGCCATCACTGTCTGATCTAGATCTAAGCTGCTTACTCATGGAATTACAGCCCTATCCCATAGAATAATCAGTTTAATGTCCATTTTATACAGTTAAATGAATGATTGTAATGGATTATAATTTTAAATTACCGAAATTTAAAAGCTATTTTATCACATAATCCTTATCTGATGAAATATCTAAGCAAAATTTCAACCATCACTGTAATTAGTGTAAATGTTTTGCTATTTTCTGGGGAACTTTATATAGTAGTGATACACTGTCAGTGAATTTGGGGTATCAGGGTATAGTTGATCTTGGGACTATGTTATACACTTAATACTGATAAATGTTTTTGAAGTTCACTTTTCTGTGTACATTTTAACACTTGTGTATATACACATTTAAGGTCTGATCAGGATATGCACTGGTCGCACTTTGGTGAGAAATAACCTAATTAATAGCGAACAGTTTAGATCCTGATCAGACATCATGGATGTGCCGGCTGATCTGGATCTACACTGGCCGCACATGCGTAAAAATATATATATATATAAAGAAAAGGGTTAACCCTTCGCTCCACATATATGGGTTTTATTAGGTGTGGGACTGATGTAGGTTGATCTAGATAACAGCCAATATCTCATGGAGTAAAAGGTTAATTGATAAGGATGAAAGACTTGATACTTGGTATCATTTTTTTCTGTCTATATAACATGATATCATTTGTCAATACCTTCACTTATCATATTATTATAATTTATTTCCTGATCATAATGCCCTGTTTCTATGTCTCATTTAAAGCAGCTTAAACAAATCCGTTTGTCTATTGAGCATGCCAAAGTTGAACTGTGAATAATCAGAGGTTATGATACACCATAAGCAGAGATTTCATTTAAAGTTATGATGCAAACAAATTCAAGTACCCAATACATGTATTCACTAGTGATCACACCAAAATGTAAAAAAAAAACTAAAGTCATATTAAATCTTTAATTTTATGAAAGTTTTTACATTTGCCATTACATCTTTCTGCAAAAAATGAAGTAGATATATACCGGTAGTCAATCTTAATGATAAAGTATTTTAAAAAAGTTCTGTATATAATTTAGAACAATAATGTTTAGAATGCTGAAGAAATGTTATTACTGTAGTTGAATGTTTTAATAAGTTTTGGTAAGTGTTGACTAAGGGCATTTTGATATGAGATCTAAATATTTCTCTAGTTTTATAATGACTTCAGAAATTTCTACTGTCAGGGTGGATAATTTGTACCACAAGTATATACTAGGTATATCTGTGTTTGAGCACAGGGTAGAATTATTCTGTGTCTCAGATGTGTTTAATATTAATTGTACGGCTGTGTTATGACTGAACAGGATAACATATCACTGAAATTTCAACTAGTCAGTACATTTTAGGGACCTACTGAAAGTGAATATTATTTCGTTACTAACTCTATAAAAACTTCAATGTTAAATATATTCACTGGTACCTTGATTGTGTAAAAATATTACATCACGTTTACCTTAATAAATGAGATTGGAAACCAGTCTCAAATCTCAAGCATCTGATTGGCTGAAATGGCGACTGGTCGCCATTTCATCCAATCAGATGCTTGAGATTTGAGACTGGTTTCCATGCTCAGTTTAATAACCTTGGGCAATGACCAGGCACCTTTAAAGTCTGTCTTTGGTAGACAGGTATAGATATGTGAATATTGCATAATTGTCCAATAATTTATAGGACATTCACATTATGTCTTAAGTATTTAAGATAAGCTTATTTTCTGTTTGATAAATTTCAAAAAGAAAGCCTGAACAGATTTAAACAAACTATTGACTGATTAGAACGAATTATAATATATATTTTGCTGTCTCATGCATATTGGTTGTCTGTGAAAAGAAGATTTATTTACAAACCCTGGTACAGATTACATAATGTTATAGTTTTCTCAAAGAATGTTAAAATCTTATTGATTAAAGGTTTGGGAAAAAAGGAAAATAGTTGAAGTATGTGAATAGAAAGATATCGCAGATTATGCATAAAAATGAAGTTTGACTTTAAGTATTTTCCGACTTAAATTAGATAACATGGAAAGAAATGGTTTTGCAAAACTTAACAGATGCTTTGAAGATATACGACAGTGGCTGTAAATATGTATGCCTGCCAGTTCTTAAAATCAAACAGTAATGATATTATAATCCCAACAGTCTGATTTATCTGTGCTGGTTACCGGAGCTAGTTACTGGTTACCTGTGCTGGTTACTGATTAACTGTGCTTGGGTACCTGTGCTGGTTACCGTTTACTGTACTGGTTATTAGAAACCAAACTGGTTACCAGTTAACCATGCTGGTTATCACTTACCATGCTGGTTACTGGCTACCATGCTGGTTATCAGTTACCACAGGTTGCCTGTGCTGATTACCGGTTACTGTGCTGGTTATTAGTAACCAAACTGGTTACCAGTTAACCATGCTGGTTATCAGTTACCACAGGTTGCCTATACTGATTACCCGTTACTGTGCTGGTTATCCATTACCATGCTGGTTTCCGGTTACCTGTGCTGGTTACACAAGAACATTCATATTGCCTGACAGTCTTCATGCATTGCATCATAACTGCTTTTCAGAAACTAGACAAGATTGTGTAACTGAATATGAAAATATTCACTATGATCAAATTGCTCCAGTTACCAACTTGTAAATTTGATATGCTGATCGTCCATCATGTAGTGTGGAATTACTTATATTATACAGGTTTAATTTTCGTGAATCGCGAGCCTGTGGAATTACGCGACTTGAAACCCTCAGTTAAATATCAGTTTGTATTACTTCTGTTCATACATGTATATCTACATATACAAGATATTTGGCACAGAGGCCGTTACGGACAGTTTTGCTCGAGGATGGAATTTAGTATACTCTTTTCATATGCGTATATGTATAATAGAAGGTTTCAATACATTCCTCGAGCAATGTCCGTAACGGCTTCTGCGCCAAATATCTTCTCCACGTAATATAATAATGTAATTTTTAAGCGTCAGTATAGTCGTACGACGGATGTTCAGTATTATTATTATAATGAAAAGAAGTCATTACAAAGACCGTTCAAAAGTTCATGGGCTACGCGCTGTGATAACAACTAGAAATCGCGCGAACATTACTGTAATGTTTTGTGAAGATGTCATTATTTCTGGCAGAGATTCCTATATTTACTGTTTTCTGTAGATGATTAATAAACGCCTACCTGTTCTTCTGCCTACAAAACAACACACAGATAAAGAATGAATGTTCTACTTTTGGTACATGTATTTGGGGTCCGCTGTACTAAAGAATCACTTTTATTCAAGGAGTAATTTTTGTGTGTTTCGAGGTCTTACATGAATTCCTATGGTACTTAGAACAGATTACTCTCTTTGTCACCGCGCGAATTTAAAACCGCATGAAAATACCGGGCACGGCTAAATTAAACCATGCAACAGTTTCTTTGTAATTTGATTAACGTAAATAATGTTTTTGTTTTCTTGCTTTACAAAGTTCCGAATTTTTCAGATATTGACGATTGTTTCTCGTCCTTCAGCATTTTTTAGGAAATGATATTTCATTGAATAAAAGCCGATGTGGTGGGGAACGGATGGGGGTAGGTAGGGGGCACTGATTAAGCTGAAAAGCAATTAATATTTTTGAGAGAACAACAACGAATACATAATATAAAGTAGGTCAAATTGTACGTAAGAAATATGCTGCGCTGTCTTGTTAGCCTGTCGATGCTGGAATGCAAGGGTCGTTTGGGGCCGTCTAAGTTTAGTTACATCATAATTTTCAATCTTCTGACCAAATCTCACGTATATTAAATATTGCTGGCCTCCAACGGGACTCAATCAACCCCATTGAACCCCCACTGGATCCGCCCCGCAGGGTATGATGTGTGACTTATAGTAATTCACGTAACTTTCGCAATAATTTGCTTTCATGCAGAAATGTGATTACTATGTCTAGCACACACAAGCTCGTCTATTTATCAGTAACAATCTTTATGGTGACAACGAATTACTAGTTTAGTTTTTATTGGCACTTCAAAACAAAACAAAAGATCTTAAGTGTAAAAGGTATGAATAACGGTTATCACAAAAAATGTTAATATATCTTGTTAACAAGAATGTGAACAAAAAATCTTCACAGACAATGAAAGACTTTATGGGTTAATCGTCCGTTTACCATGTCTATAAAATCGCGGTGACCTTACTAGAAGTTAAGCATAATGCATACTAATGAGTTCATATCAATTTAAGTTTGTAAATGAAATTGACCTTAAGCACAGGAACACGTTCCCCACTGTTAAATTCCAAAATGAATTAAAACAAATCGAAAGGTAACGTCCACGGGAAGCAGGTTGTCGTTGATTTGTCTAATTTTGGATTTCTATCAATCTCTAAAATGTAAACCTTCTTCCAAAGGCACGGCGATATCGTTAAGTATAATGTCATCGTCAAAGTTTATACAGTGTGACAGGATGACGGAAGCTTTTACCGTGATGTCACCAAACACGGCCTGTGATTGCTTCATTAGACTGTCTTTAAGAGATCGTTTCGCTTCTTCCGCTTCGTCTTCGTACATAGGTACGGAAATAAACGTGTGTAGCTTGGTTCCTCCTTCTAAATAACGCCAACGTATACTTTCTAGCTGGTCCCGAGCCATTAAGCCGGGACCAAGAGGTATTCCGTTGAGCAAGCGCGGTAACTTTTTCAAGCACGTGTTCGGGATGGGCGTGTCACTATACACGGACTGGAAAGACAACTGTAACAGAAAACAGTACTTATCGTCGTCTCTTTTTCTCTGATTTTTCACAAGTCTTGCTGCCTCCGCGGCGCTGATTGTAAACAAAGATGCTGACATGTTTACGTTTCTGCTTTCACTTTCACTTTCCGTCACAGGCTGGTGAACATTTAGTGTACGAAAATTTGGTGGCTTGAACCCGTAGAAAGGGAGTTGTAGAATATTCCTCCAAGATGCCAGGTTGCTGATACTGTGTCACTTCAACACTAACTTTCACTAATATTAAATTCACATACGGTATATACTTCTAATTAAATTCTGTTATTTAAACTCCTTTAATGCATTCATTAGTATTCGCTCTACCTCAATGTCAAAACTGTTTCACCTTTCGTAAGTTCAGTGTTTGAAGTACTTATGTCCTCGGTAAGTTGAAAGGATTAAACTAATCCAAAGTCCGGAACTATTTGCTTTTCATTGATACAATGTTGCACAAATGTTAATAAAGCGTACATGACATTGCACCACTGACGTTATTAATCGAAGGTCAAACTTGAATTACTGCCCCATTTACCTAAATATTATGATATACAGATCTCGGTTTATATCAACACACGAAAACAATTAATAGAGCATATCCAAATTAACTAATTAGTTAGTCCAGCAGAAAAGTTATTTCTTCCACGTGGGCTCTATTGTACTTATGATGTATTATAAATTAGTATATAACTATAGACCGTGCGTCAATATTTCTACCTAATACACAAAACCAATGCACCGCCAAAGATTATTTAGATACAACCATCGACCGATATAATGTATTTAGCTATTTATACCTATACAAAATGTGCCAACTATTCTTATCCGTCATATCAAGATCTTACGATCAGAAAAAAGAATTATGTATTCAATATGATATTGACAAAGGTGATAGATAAGAAAATATCTAACAAGCCACATATCCATTATTCATGTATTATCTTGGATATATCGTAAGAAAACCAAGTGATGCGCCCCATTCCAATCTGAAATATGCCAAATCAACAGAACTCGGGTGTTTTAGATTAAGAATTATTTATGTAGGAACTAAACGTTAAGGTGGTTCATCTAATTTTCAAGAATTGCTTCTTAGACGACTAATAGTCGTATGTTTTCTTGATATATATTCGAAAACATTTTTTTTCAAAGACTGGATGAATAGAATAAACAGTTATCTATTGTACCCCCCCCCCCCTGCATTCTAAGTATTTATTCGTGAGCTCGTGAGTAACTTTTATGAAAATGATCATTTTAAAACGGACAAACAGTTGAAAAACTATAATTGAAGTCTTGAAAAAAAGGAATTATTAGCAATATGCACTACAACATGTACAACAATGGCTTGAAGCATGAGCAATAACGACAAAATTAAAAATTTAAACCGAAAGTAGAAAACGGAAATAGATAAATTATCTCCTAAATGTTCAAAATTATATTTTAACTCTAATTCTACAACAAGCTACAGTACTATGTTTAATGCACATTGTACATAGACATGTTTAATATTTTGAACAACATAAAATGTTTTTTTGTTGTTTTATGTTTTGAACGCATCACCTTAAATGCACAATTTCTTCTGAAAGTTACTCTAAAAATAAATGAATAATTATCAACTTTCGCGCATTATTTTCATTATTGAACATGTGTATCTACTTCACGACACCAGCAGAGATTTATGCAGGGACGGATCCAGAAAGGGGTTCAGTAGCGTTTCTCGAACCCCCTTTCAGGACAACCGTATTTGATTTTCATAGGAATTTCGACCAGAAGGTTGGAAATTATCATGTAACTACCATAAGACTACTCCAAACGAACCCACTTTCCGGAAATTTTGCATCATCCCTAGATATGTTATAAGTATTGTAATGTACATTCTTTTATTGCAGTCTATAATATTATGCGTTTTTCACCGAAGAAAAATATGAAGACTTTTCATCACACGTTCATGTACAGGACCGTAATTTTATTTTCAATATGCGTTGAAATTTCCACCGAGGCAAGTGCTTCGGTGTGCCTTAGCGTGGCTACTGACCTGAACATACTGAATAACTTGGGCCAATGTTTTAAATATCATGATAAACGATATACTGTTATTGTTGCACTTTTTATGTTGAACCAGATACATACCAGTTTTATGTCTTATATTTCTGAAAAGGACAAAGATATTTACCTGTGTTTTAGGTTATCTGACCAACCCTTAAGCTTGAGGCTCCACCGTGGCTTTTACAAAATAAATTATAGAGTCTAATGTTATCTAGTTACCTACCAATGCCGGATGATTGTGTTAAAATTAAAGCTGCGCGAAATATGATTCGTCAGTGTGTATGAAGATATTGTGAGATTAACTAGCGAACATTTATGTTGAGTTCTTTTCTCTAAAAATATTAAATTTGATTTCTTTGGTGTGTGGTATTACATGGGAATCGCGCTCAACAGTCCGTTACTGCTGTTTGACATAGACAATTACTAGTAAACCACACTAAATGTTCCAACTGATCATTTACGCTGAATATCACAATAGCGACAAAACTTATTAAAAAAAGTTTTGAACTATAAATATAACTGATTAAGGATAAGTAGACAGTCACCTGGTACTCTGTTTATATAAATAATTATGATCTTATTGCCTATATGTGCGAGCTGTTTTTATTGTCAGTAATTCTCATGAAAGAAACATAACGATATCAAATTTGTAAATCTGTTTGCTCATGAAACATATTTTAATATTACTTGTGTGTCACGCGTCTTTCTATTTATCATTTATTAACGTACTATAATAGTCACTTGACATGCTTGATGCAATATTTAAGTACGTAAATCGTCCCAATACAATACAATACAATACAATACAATACAATACAATACAATACAATACAATACAAGACAATACAATACAATACAATTTATTTCTCTCAGATCATGGTACATGATAGCATGAGGTACAACAAAATATTCAAAGCAAAAACGAGACAACAATGAAACATAACTGATCAATTGATGATTTAGAGAATGTACGTAATAAAGTAGCTATCTTGTTATTGAAGAAGGATGACAGTAAAAAAAAAAGAACAAAAAAGAAACGTATCAAAGAGAGAGTACACTAAGAGGAAAGAATATAGTACACTAGATTTTACCTGACATTAAGTATTATTTCTTTAACAAACAAGCACAGTTTCTGATATTCATTTGTGTCTACATTGTTTATATTCATTAAAAAACTAAATGTATGTATGTTTGGTCTTGAACTAAACCTTGTATTGATGTACCGTTTTCTACTATTACTGAAAAATGAACATTCAAATATATAGTGGAATTCGTCACCTATAGATCTATGACAAAGATTACATACTCTTAGATGAAGGGCTGTGTTATTCCAGCTTCCTGTTTCGACGGGTAATCTGTTGTTTCTTGTTCTAAATTTTATCATATATTTGAGCTGCTTTGAATTTGTATATATCAAATATTTTTCGAATTTAAATTCTGTTTTAAATAATTTATAATTTCTGCATTTACCTGATTGTTCAAGATCGGAATACCATTCATTGAGAAATAAATCAAAAAGCTTTTGTTTTACTGTTTCCGTTAGCCATTTAGAATTGGGATAATTATTGGTAACCCATACATTATTTAAACCACATTTAATTAAAATGTTTTGGACATTTTTTAACCAACTGAATCTTGATCGTGGTAGATTTGGGGTATGTAATAAATTGCTAAGAACACATTTATATATAGAGCTAGCAAGTTTGTCGTTTTCCGGTAATGATAATTTTGACCAGTAAGAAATAATTCTTGTTTCTATATCAATATGGAGGGGTTTGACTCCTGTTTCGCCGTATACAATACATGTAGCGGTGGTAGATTTAAGTCCTAGCAAATATTTTAAGAATTTTAATTGAACTCTTTCTAAGATACTATTGTTTCCGTAACCCCATACTTCGCAACCGTACAATAATATTGGTTTAACAGTTTTATTAAAAAGTTCTATTTGGAGATCGATTGGTAGTGACATAGTTTTTGATTTACGTAGAAGGGCGTACATTGCTTTAGTTGCTTGATTTGCTATGTGTTTTTTTGCATTGCTAAAGGAACCGTTTCTGTTAAACATTATACCGAGATATTTATATTCCTTTACTATTTCGAGAGTCTGGTTTTTGAATTTAAAATCATAATGGATATTTCGTGCTCGAGAGAACACCATAATTTTGGTTTTGGACGTATTTAAGGTAAGTTTCCAAAAATCACAAAATTGTTCATAGACATTTAATGCGGATTGTAGGTCACTTGCCGAGTCTGCTAGTATTACTGTATCATCGGCGTATAAGAGAATAAATAATTTCATAAATCTAATTATATCGTTGTCAAACTCATGAGTGGAGCACGTTATGCAATTAACGGTACCTGAAGTGTTGAAAAATTCATGCAAGTCATTTAAGTAGAGAGAAAAAAAGTAAAGGTGAGAGATTTGCACCTTGGCGTACTCCTTTTGAGCAATTAAAAAATTCTGATTTTACACCATTAACATTAATACACGATTTTGCGTTTTCGTAAATATTTTTAACTACATTAAAAAATTTACCGTTTATATCGTTTGAATAGAGTTTGTGCCATAATCCAGCCCTCCAAACAGTATCGAATGCACTTTTTAGATCGACATACGCACAGAAAAGGGTTTACTTTCGGTTTCTTAAAAGATCTATAAGAGAGTGCAAAACAAAAATATTGTCAACTGTCGAAAATCCTTTTCTAAAGCCTGTTTGATATTCATTTATCAAATCACGATCGATTGTGTAATTCTGTAGTCTTGAATTTAGTATTAAGGTGAACAGTTTACCTAAACAACTTAATAGCGTAATAGGACGATAATTTGAGGGATCAGAGCTGTCACCTTTATTTTTATAGATTGGATTTATAATGCCTATAGTCCAGTCTTTTGGAATTATTCCCGTATTTAAAACAATATTGAATAATTTTACATAAACATCTTTTAGAACGGGTAAAGAATAGCGTATGTGTTCGTTAAATATAAGATCAATGCCAGATGATTTACCTAATTTCAGAAGTTTAACCGCGCATTCAATTTCTTCAGAAGTTATCGCTCTGTTTAGTTCGTCATTGTAATTATCATTTATATTGTTATCACGAGGTAAATTATTGTTGACGTTTTCTTCGGGAGATGTATTTATATTTTTGAAATGTTCTAATAAGTCATTAATTTGAGCTTCACAAGTATTTTTCTTTTTTCCATTTATCATTTTCCAATATTGTTTAGGGTTTGATTTCTTTAAATTTTTTAATTTTTCTATATTTTGCTTTTGAAATTTTCTAAACTCTCTGTTCATAATGTTTTTATAAGTTCGACTTTCTCTCGTCATGTTTGTTTTATTTTCATTTGTTTTTCTTAATTTGTAGCGGTATTTGGCTCTATGAAAATTTTTTCTCGCTATTTTACAATCACGATTAAACCACGATGACTTGTATTTGTATTCATTATTTAATATTTCTCGTTTAGGCTTGTAAGTTCCGAAAGTGTTACGCGCAGCAGATGTAAAGATATCATTGATTTTACATACAGTTTCATTTATGGATGAATTAGAGAAATTTTCATTATGCTCCTTCTCAGTTAATTCATTTAAAATAGTCTCAACTTTTCTGGAATCTATATTTCTAATGAAGTTGCTGGCCTTTAAATCATTCCAAAGTTTAATATTCTCTTGTTGGTTAAATAATTCTTTGCTGTTGTTAATTTTAGGAATATCGAAAGTTGAGTGTCTAGTCCCATTTTCGTTATGTAATTGTTAAATGCTGTAAGCGTTTGTATATGTTAGTGTTAATTAATGAGCATTTAAAGATTAAATCGATTTAATTTGTAAATGCTCGTCAATAAACATAAACCGACTTAGATGATGAAATTATATTCAGTAAATGAATTCATTCACTGGGTAAATCATTCAAAGATGTTTACATGTAAGTACTGATTTACAGAAATAAATTTCATAACAATCTGATAAATACTGCCATTCCATTCGATAAAATATAATTTCAACCACGAAAAAAGTACAACGCATGATAAAGGCGAAAAAGGAACATTCATTTAATACAGCCCTAGTTATTTGTCTATCCAGAACAACGATCTCCCAGCTTACTGAAATATTTAATAAATATTGTATTTTGTTTTAAACTGATTAACAACTCCGTCAAAATCTTTTATTACATTTTATAAGAAATTTAAAACCAATCAATTATTAGCAGATTTGAAAAATCCTACGTCATGCCTGTATTACCTTGCTTTGGTATGAAATCTTAGATCGATTTACACTAGTGTGAAATAAAAGCGCTACGTTCGCAATATGAAAGATTATATACAAATTCGCGATTTTAATTATCAAGAATCTTAGAAGTTCGGAGTCAGCACTCGGCATGACACGAGGATATTATGCGCATCGTGCTCAATCAACAGGCGGTACTTTCCAGCTATATTTTCAGCTAAACTGTTCTTACGATTCAACTTTTTAAACTCATTCCAAAATTATTCGCTGGAAAATATACCGTAAAACAAAAGAGCGTCGACAGCAGACACGTGGACCAGAGAAAGGTTGTGCTATCTTCAATGGAAATGTGCCGTGCCCAATAACCGTTGCAAAGTTATTCTCACGACAAAGGGTAATGAAAAAAGACTCAATTTGATCTCGTTAGGGTCTTGGTTCTTAAACGCGACACTGTCTCAAGTGAACAATAATGTGAAGTTGCAGAATTATACGTCGGACAAAAGATTTTTGCACAAATTAGATTTTTTTCAGAGCTTTCTATGACATCGACCTTTGAGGTATGCATGTACATTGGTGAAGATTTGGGTGATATTCGGCCTGTTCCTTCAACCTTTGCCGAATTATAATCCGACATTTGAGTTAAGGTCATAATTCATCAACAAGTCACTGTAACATTTAGGTGAAGATTTGAGTGCTCGACGATGACAAAATTTGAGTTTGAGTTTGTCTTTTGAAAGGTTGGTGGTTCGCGTTCGTTTGGCATAAATGGTGGCTTTGCATATAAGTTTTACAAATCAAATCAATCGGCAATTCAGATAATTATTTTATTAAAATCTAATAAACGTGCTTTTCATGGAAATGGAAATACATGAAAAAGAAGCATCTAGCAAAGTTGAAAACACATATACGCCTAGGGAGATTTATTATTTAACGCGTTCTTATAAAAAGTAAAATAATCAGTTTTATTACACAGTCGATGAAGTGTAGACGTTCACAGTCGTGTGTGATTATCCGGCGGCATTATATTATATCCCACGTTGTCTTGACCGTTTACGTACGACAATTTGCCGTTCATAGTATTTGGTGCCAGTATTTAATCATCCAAGCTCAAACTCGCAAGTCCTTCCTTACTTCCTTACGTTTATTCATGTCGGAAGATTCCTCCGCAATATCCTGAAAACATGCACGTATGTGTTCGTTTAATCCTCTAAATATCAAACCAGTATAGTGAGATTATACAGTAATAGACCATGTCATGGGTTTTAACTTGTCTAGCTAGCAAAGCACTATCGAAATGTTGACATACAATGTACTTATTTGTCGTTGCATGTTTTGATGACTGTGGAACATACAACAGAACACGGGGACAGGAGTCAATCTATACAGGACATGTTCACAAGATTAAAAAAAAACTGAATTATGCAGGAATATCAGGAATAGCCACACCCAGGAAACACAGCTCCCTACATAGCCAAAAAGTAGAAAGGGAAAGAGAGCATGGGTATATATAATTAAATGTTTAATAACAAATCAGATACCACAAAGAAATAACGAAACAGATAACCTGAGGGTTTACCGCCTCGAAACGGCCAGTGGCAAAAGAATCTGCCACTGCCTGTTTAAACAAGGCTTTAGGGTGCACCAACCTCAAAGTTAACTCAAAAGGTTCTCATTTGAACAAACAAGTGCAAGTTGTCATGATGAAATAGCTCCAACCACCCTTCAACTCGACAATGTTGCATGCAAAATCACACACAAAGATATAAAATATAAGGCGCTTATATCATTGTCAAGTAAAAATGACCTTACTGAGTCCAGAGCTCCCGAGTAAAATCAGCCACCGTCCTTCAAACAATGAGGTAAACATTACGATCAACTGGTAGAGTAATTAATGCATGAATAACGCTGTAATATATCATGCAGGTAATCTTTCATTTTTAATTTACAGATGGTTTTTACGAATAACGGGAATATATTGACAATACCTTATTATTTCTTTAGTTTATAAATAAAATCTCCATAAATACTTGCCTGAGAATTAACTTGTTACAGTAGTTGTTTTATTAAGCATCTGTATTTTAAATAAAATCTTTGTATCGACAACAAAACTTGCAAAAGATTTTCTTTAATTTGCGGTACCGATATCCCTGTTATAAGTTTTTTTCTGTAATGCAAAGATTACGTTCTTAGAAATATTTAACATTGTTACAAGATCACGAAAAAGCGAATTGCCATGAAATATACCCCCCAAATGGTTATTATCAATATTTAACATAAGAATCATCTGCAAAAAGCTATATATACATCTTTAAAAGATTCAAATTTCAAATGGTACTTACTTCCCAATGTCTTACGCCAAAGCGAAGTGGTTTTCTCCATCTTTCAGGTAGGTACGGGAAGAAAGTATCGAAGAAGGGACATATCAGTTTTGGATTTATCGTCTTTGTATCCGTTACACCTGAAAATAAATAAATAAATAAATACATAAATAACAAAGAGTTTAATTGCAACAAAGATAAACGAGTCTTATAAGAAATAGGGAAACAACTTATATATGTTTATGTGTGTATTTAGATTAATTTATCGTCATTTCGGAACACCAAACGTAACCAAACGAGCGCCGTCTCGTAAAGAGTATTAGTTATTATAGCTTTTTGGAGGATAGATAGTCATGTTATTCGCTGCTGATTATTAAACCGTTGGATTTTAATCTAAAATGATGCCCGATAGACAAAACGACTGTCATGTAGAACTCATTTCTTCCATATGATTATATTCTTATCTTAGCAGTCAGACTATATTTCATTTAGATCTATCATCTCATTGAAAAGCATGTTCTTTTAGGATTTATATATGTCATGCTATTCAATAGTTATAGACTATTCGCAAAGAAATGAACATATATAGTGATTTAGCGACTAGAATTGGCAATATTTCGATAGTACGAACCCGTGATAAGGCTGACAAACATGCCGACGACGACGACGGTGACAACACCAATACCAGAATACCAGATGTAGGAGACGGTGTATAGTCTATTTATGCCCCTGAAAAGAAGAAATAGTAAAGATAATTTGTGTCCCAAAAGCCGACAAGTATAAATTTTAAGTGTTAATGTGGTACTAAACCAAGAGCGAAATAGGCAAACCAATGGGCTTACGAGTAGTACTACTGAAAATGTTTTCATGCCGTAACAGACCTTGTTAAAAACTTGACGGATGTTACACAAACGAAATCCAGGTATGGTTATATTAAATACTTCTTATGTATCGTTTTATTTAATTAAATAAATAGGTTTTCCTGTAAATATTCGCGCTAGTCGAATATGGGCATATCACGATTGGCGTTTAACGCATATATACCGAAGATATCAAGCGTAGTAGAAGCGCAATATGTGTGAAGTAAATGCCTAGATGATCTAATTTCGTGCAAAATGACCAATGTTACAGAATATATGAGATATGGTTAAGAAGATGTATGACCACATCAATTAAATACTTACGTATAGTTATCGTTCATGTAGTTTGGGCGCAATGTGGTGGCATTTGTTACGGCGGTCATTGTTGTGTTTAGTTCGGTCCCCGCAGTCGTCATCTTGACCGTAATGTTCCAGTTACATGCGGCAGTGGATATCGGGGGCTTGACTGTCACACTAACACCTGATATCAACGACCCGAGTCCAATCCACAGCAACAATACTAGACTCGTCAATAAGCCCACAGCTCCACCCTAGAGTGAAGCATATGTCAGTTATAAGTTAGTAATAAACTGCATGAGTTGGATTCTTGTGTGAATAGGACTGAAACATTAATAAATGGTTTATAAATGTTAAGTTGCCCATATGCGATCCATTGTTACATAGGCAAACAGAAACCGCCATATCCATATAAGTTGGGAATTACATGTATCCGTTGTATATTTCAAATGCATTCTATGATCCCACAGATTCGGTTGCTAAAAGCAAGACACATTTTCTGTTTTCCTAATATAACAACAAAACATAATGTAGGTGGTACTAGATTCTAAGCTACAAACTGCATTATGTGATTGACTATTTGAAAATCATGAAGCTCTCTACAAGGTATATGTAGGCCCACCATTTTATAACTTGTTGAACCACCGTGTTCAACAGTCTTCTTGTCTTTCGATCCGTTTCCTCTCGACCCATACTAGTTTGGCCTCCTTAAGAGGTAGGAGGTGCGTTAATAACAAAACAAAACAAAAAACAACAACAACAAAAAAACCACACACACGGTTCTCTGATGTTCTATCACGTCCCACATTTTTTTTCATGGTTACATGTACACACACGGGAATATGACCACTGCAGCTCCTTGTAGCTCAGGCTCGTAATAATATTTATTTCCATGCTAAACTCAGTTTGAATTTGATTCTCTTCCTTTTATTTTTTAAACTTTTTTACTCATCTTAAACTGAAAATTTGACATTTTGGTCTCTATCCGCTCTCCGTATTTTTCTAATACATCGTATGAAAACTGTTAATGTTCTAGGCATTTGAAGTTTGAATTCACGAACAGGTTCTGTATGGGAGAGCATAGTCGCACGACAATCGACAAAAACTGTGTACATGTTCCTCTTTAAGAATATCTCTTATTATATTTTTGTTATTTCTTTTTATGTTTTACAATATTTAACAACATAAGAATTGAAAATCTGGACGATCTGTGACTTGGAACTGGAGGCGTTATTTTCGAGTATTTTATAGATTTTTCCGAATGCATTTTTTAGCTTACCCATTTGTTCGCCCACGGGAACAACATTCCCAGCGTGAACATACCCAGCAAGGGTCCTCCAAGCACACCAAAAAAAACATACGACAACTAAAAGAAACCAAGAGCTGTCAGAGGAGACAGCATGCTCGACTATTCGAATCATTTGAAACAAATGCAATTTGAAGATTAAAACAATAATAACTATGGCCATACATTCATGTGCAATCAGGAAAAATATTAACAAGTGAATGGTACGGGAGAAATTCTTTTCAAATAACAGAAATAATTTCTAAATGTACCATAAGTATTAAACTGAATAGGGGAATAACTATGAAATATTTCTGAATTTGTTAGAAAACTTGTTAGTAATTTTTTATTAGAGACATTTACTTTTAGTCAAATATCAATCACTTCAGTAATGTAACAGAAAAAGAACTGAAATGAAAATATAATGGTAGTTTGAAGTTGATACCTTAAGTATTTGCAAAGTTATCGATGAAGTGCACTTAAGTGAAAATATAAGTGAAACTATAAATGTGTCTATGGGACACGGATGCCCCGCTATGCATCATTTTCAGACACTCAAGTGCAATGATGGGAATAATACGCGATACACTGCCCTTTCATGGTGAACATTTGTGTCAAGTTTTTTTGAAATCCCTCCATTTATAATGAAGTTACAGCCTGGACAAGAAAATTCTATTTTTAGTAACAGTGACCTTGACCTTGGACCCTCAGGCTTGGGTATTGTGCGGACACACTGCCTTTTCATGAACATTTGTGCAAAGTTATTTTGAAATCCCTCCATTTATAACAAAGTAACAGCCTGGACAAGATAATTCTATTTTTAGTAACAGTGACCTTGACCTTTGACCTACAGGCATGGGCATGGTACGTGACACACTGCCCTGTCATGGTGAACATTTGTGTCAAGTTATTTTGAAATCCTTCCATTCATAACAAAGTTACAGCCTGGACAAGAAAATTCTATTTTTAGTAACAGTGACCTTGACCTTGGATCTACAGGCATGGGTATTGTGCGGGCACACCGCCTTGTCATGGTGAACATTTGTGCCAAGATATTTTGAAATCCCTCCATTCATAACAAAGTAACAGCCTAGACAAGAAAATTCTATTTTTAGTAACAGTGACCTTGACCATTGACCTACAGGCTTGGGCATGTACGTGACACACCGTCTTGATATGGTGAACAATTATACCAAGTTATTTAAAAACCCAATAAGAAATAACAAAGTTACAGAGCGGACACGATTTTGCAAGAAAATTCTATTTTTAGTAACAGTGACCTTGACCTTGGACCTACAGGCATGGGTATTGTTCGCGACACACCGCCTTGTCATGGTGAACATTTGTGCCAAGTTATTTTGAAATCCCTCCATTCATAACAAAGTTAAGGGCCGACTGTATATTTTGCTTAACACAAAATGTAAGCGAAAAAGGGGCATAATTTGAAAAATATTGGAAGAAGGGTTATGGGTCTTGTTGGTTATGATGTAGATTTTGATGGTGTAAATATATTTTCAAGTTTCAAGGCAATATCTCAAGTAGTTTTAAAGTTAGGGGCAAAATGCATATTTTGCTTGACTCAAAATATAAGAAAAAAGGGGCATAACTTGAAATATATTGACAGCAGAGTTATGGGTATTGTTGGTAATGATGTAGAATTTGATGGTGAATATATATTCCAAGTTTCAAGTTGATATCTCAAGTAGTTTACAAGTTATGGACCAAAGTGCATATTTTCCTTAACGCAAAATTTAAATGAAAAAGGGGCATAACTTGAAAAATATTTGTAGCAGAGTTATGGGTGTTGTTGGTAATGATGTAGAATTTGATGGTGAATATATATTCCAAGTTTCAAGTTGATATCATAAGTAGTTTTCAAGTAATGGACCAAAGTGCATTTTTTGTTTAACGGACGCCGACGCCGACGCCGACACCGGGGCGAGTAGGATAGCTCCCCTATTCTTCGAATAGTCGAGCTAACAATACAGCATTCCTATTGAGGCCAGCTGACAAAAAAGGCAATGCATGTATGATCGGTTAAAGGATAACACTTGCATGCAAAGTACAACTTTTAAAGAATAGCTTAAATATGAAATAGGTTTGAATATTAGTCAAGTAAATTCTCTCATAAATTTTATATAGTTTGCATGTGGATGGATTTAAGCTAAGATATATTTTGACAATGTTTCATTATCATTAAAAACGTTATTACAGTTTGAAATTTAGCACAGTGCTCAAATTTATTGATGCTTGTTTTTAAAATTCATTTGCCGCCACTTTATAAGTATGGTTTATTATTTTACGTAATAAGTTTGCTCACCAATTCCGTTTATTAAATACTTACCTGTAAAATCATGGTTCCTAACTGAGAGACGATGAAGGCAAAAGCCAAGGTCATGAGACCGAACAAAACCACTGCAAAAAGACATATACTATGCCTTGTTATCGTTTTTGGCAACGTTTTTAGCATTTTAGTCGAACTAAACATTAAGAGTCTCATGTCCCATAAAGTACTAACAAATACCCCGCAAATAATTGGCAAACCAATTAAATAATCATGTACATTAAATGAAAATATTTAAAAAAAACTTTCTGCAAAAAATACATTTTTCTAGTGTAACAAGTAATGTGCACATATTCATCATCAACGCACTTCAATATAAATAACTTTAAGTCTATGATGAATATGTGCACATCACTTGGCTACACGATATAAATCACAACAATTTGTAAATAATGCAGATCAATGCTTTACAGACGTACCGAAGCCCTTGGAAATCCAGGTTGCACGACCGGTGCTTATCCTTGGACAGCACATGGGTCTCACAAAGTCTTCCAACACGACTGCTGATACCGCGTTCAGTCCAGAGGAAAAGGAGCTGCAGAAGATAAAAAACACTGAACACATGAACACACCGGAGTTAAAGGTGTGATAGAATTGACAGAGAAAACAAATGAATGGATAAGAACATACGCATAAACTGAGCAAATATAATATCGCGCCGATATCACATTAGGACGATATGTTACTGCAGAAGATAGAATGTTTAAAAACGGAAGAAATAGCCGAGGGACAGAAAAAATCCAATGGTGATTGACCGTTTAGTCGTATTTTGTTCATCTTAGCAACTTCACGTACTTCGATGCGATTTAAGTTGCTTACTTTCCTTAAATTTAACATATGAAATCCTTAAACGAGATACAAGACAAAACAATAATTAGCTTTTTTAGTGTTTTCCAGAGTTGTTAAGAATCTTACTTAAATTAAATTTGTCTATAGTTTTCCTTATCGTTTGGGATTCGTAGTCTCTGTGATGTCTAATGGGTGTTATAACTATCATTGGATTTTAATATTTAACCATGTTGTAATCGGAAAAGAAAACATTGAAATGATTGTTTGACATCTTATACGCAATTATCAATGCAAGTTTCATAACTCAACTGTACTCTGTTTAAGTTATCCGCCTCTTACGTTTAGAAATTTGGTAAAGTGTGAATGCCAAAGAATCTAGATTCCAAATCTCATATCTCGTCAAGCCCCCGAGGGATTTCAATGAAATTATACATACTTGTTTACCTTGATATGACAGACTGTTGCATCTTAGAACCATAAACCTACCCCGAAGGTCAAGGGTAACACATATGGTTTAAAGGTCAAAATGTGCTAAAAGGTAGTATCCAGAGCACAGTTCAGCAACTAAATAGTTTCATCTTAAAGTAGCTACTTTGCCAATCAAACATAGTGTCTCATTCAAAAACCATGATCCTACATCAAAGGTCAAGGTCGCACTTGAGAATTCAAAGGTCAAAACTTTTGCAAATTTTAAAGCTTCAAGATCATAACTTTGCAACTCAAGGGATTTCATCCAAATATTACCAAGTTAGTCTTAATGTAACGGGTGAGAAGTAAATGACCGAACACACATTTCTACAGGGATGGGCCGGGGTGTGTGTATTAGTACTTCATATCCAAACCAATTACTTTTTTTAATTTTTGTGTTAATTTCTTTTATAAAGCTGTAATATGACAAGAAGTGTATGTAAAATCTTCTTGTGTAGAAAGGGATCGTTGCGGACCGACATCTATGTAATCATAAAAAGTGTTGAAGGGCTTAGTAAAAATCTTCAGGGTTTGAAAGAGGAAAGGGTGTGTGTACCTGACTGACAAAAAGAGGTTCGGTAGGTTGGTGATGGGTGGTGGTACTCCAAAACTAGTACATAAATTTATTTATCTGACCTGATTAAAAGTTTAGTTCTTTTATTTTTTTACAGGTAAATATTCCGAAAATCTGATTGTAACAATGTATAGTTTTAGACCAGGAGCAAAATTATGACTTCATTGTTGTTGTTTTATTTACATAAATCTTTAATTCATTAACTTAAGTAAAGACTAACTTAAAAGATGTCCATATTTTATTCTTGCAAAAGAGCCTAAAACGCAAATCGGACTATAAGCAATTATCAAATAGTACACTATCAATGTTAAATGTCTAATTTAGGCGAGTTCTTATTGGGCATACACTATGATCTCTTTGCGATGTTTTGCTATAAGGCATACTGCTTTCATCCATCAATCTTTTCTCTTAACCGCTTCCTTCTGTTAAACGATGACATTGATCATCACGCCTTGTTTGTTCATGTTAACATTTAATTACAGGCATTCAAATTTAAAATTGTACAGAGATCCTCAACAACGCAACAATGTTTGTACGTTGCATTTTATGGAAAAGACCATTTTTTATAGATTTACCTTCCAGCATAACGAAAATGAAAAGTTTACTTTATGCTACTGCTTAAGACTGTTGAGAGAAGCAAGCCTGGGAGCCCTGGCATGTCTCCTAGGAGATCCATCATCCACAGGGGTAGCAGCTGAAATATCAACCACTTAATTACATGTATAAAAATTCTTAGGGACGGACTGGAACTACAGTTAGCAAATCTTGATGCCCAATCCATGTACTTCGTATGGTGGCATTTTTCTTCATATTATCTTACTGTAAAACCTTTCGGGAACGTTAACTAGTTACGCTTGGAAATGATCTTGAAAATTATGTGCGTAAATGAAAATATTTGCGATCATTTAGGGCACTGGAATATGCCACCATAGCCTCGTTTATGTACTAGAGAGCTGTTTAAAATTATCTACGTATTTTGCACACTTGTACATACATCAAATAATTGAAAGAATAAAATTCAGTTACAATTAAATTAAAAAAAAAACAACAAAAAATAAATATTTCGAGTTTGTTTTTTGGAGTAGTCAATAGATTTATCTTGGAACATTAGAATTAATCAGGCCGAAAGCTATATGGTTGCTTTACGAAATTGTGCGGATCCAGTTAACTCAGTGTAGTCTGTGCATAATTTACACTGGTTTGGTTATATTATTTGTGTCACACATTATTCACAATGGAGTCTTTAAGGCAGGTTGCTTCTGCCATAGTTGTTTGACATTCATGCGAAGGACCATGGCATGTTTGATTTAACTGGTCAAAAAGCACTGTTCATTTGTAGGTTCACAGTCGTTTGAATAACCCGCTGTTACTAGTAGCAAGCTAGTAATATCCCTTCACTGGTCTCAGTTTGAAAAATAAAAATGTTTGATTTTGTTCTGTTTTCTTGATGTCTAAAAGAACTGACCGCGTTTTACGAGTGTATATCTGCGATGTTAGGTCAAAGTGTAACTGGTTCAGAAAGACACACGGGACACACGGTACAATGATTTAAAGCATTATCTGATAGTTTCACCGAACGTCCGTAAGGTAGCTGGAAAACTTTTCGTCACTGAAACATTGTGTGACTTCTTTTATCTGGGGACCAAACACGCTGAACATGGAATGGTATTAATCTGAAAATACCGCATTCAAGGTTCCATGTTCACCACCATATCGTTTAGGATGGATAAAAATATTGTACTGTTAATTGGTGTTAATATTGAGTTGCGCTTAAGGCGGGGCTAGGCGGCGTGGGCAGTAATATGCATTTCCATTTCTGCCCATGAACAGGCTCAATCAAACCGAGTCTGCAATATTTTCATATTTGTCGTGTTCGTCGGCTTTGAATGTTCCCTTTTCATCTATTAGCAGGACTCAAACTACCAAGGTGATGCGTAGATGATTGGCAGACTCCTGGCTGACTGGAGACAACATGTGATTAATTGCCTTAATGACAAACTCCAAAAGAAACCCACATCGACAACGGGGGAGAGCCTGTTATTGACAGGCTTTATCATCAAGCCACAAAAGAGACTCAACTTACTTGAGCAGGGTGCTCGACTAGACCAAATGCGACCGGATCACATTCTGCGTAGAATGCATACATGACGACGCCCACCAGACAGCTGAGGGTAATGACGGAAGCCATGCCAGGCAGATTTAACCATATCGCCCTGAAAGGAAAATGGTTGATAACAAGGGTTGTTAGACGCCTAATTAAAAAAAAACAAAGTTGTGAAGTTTGAACGAAGGGGTTACGTAAATGACAAAACCGGCTGGAGGTAGACTGCCACTCTCCACTTTGTTTTTCTATAATGCAACACCGAAGAAATGGATGTTAGAATTATTTGTTTGAAACAAATAGAAAGAACTTAATTACATTATAGCATACTTTGTAAAGTTTATATGCTCATAAGAACAGTAGAATTCAAACAATAATTTCCCGGATTATGGCCAAAACAACACATCGCTAAGGAATTAGTTAGCAATATGGATCCTTGTTAATGTATACGATGTTGCGCGGTATAAGCGGTATCGAGATTGATAAGCACAGAGCACTTAAGTTTTGTCCAACAATATTGACCTGGCACTCTTGCATTTGACCCCGTATTCGTTAAATTTCGTATGTGTTACGATCTACTTCGAATCGGTAGTCCGGCATCTACACACATCGCTGACGTGTAAATTGGATAAATATATCGGTGTATTCGCTGATACCCGTGTTTATCCAATGACCTTTACGAAAATTAATGAAGTGCCAGGTCAATATTGTTGGACAATACTAGAACATCTTAAATAACAATATGACCTACATTTTGGATCGGGATAAACTTCTCACTGCGATCGCTTTCTGAATCTGTGTCTGGTTGGTCCCGAACACTGCGCACCAGAAGATTCCACCACCCAACACAACATTCCAGACCGAGTGACGCAATCTGGGATCGGGATTAAATCTACAAGGAAACATGTTGAAAATCTTCATCATTCTTTTGTCTTTGTATTTGATCAAACTTTATTAGTGATTTTTTGCAAAACGTCTTCTGGTTTACTAGTATTTATTGCTTAGTTGCATATATATTTTTACACCAATAGTACATGTTTACTTTTTATAAACTGTTTCATTTGTCTCATATAAGTGGTCATTGAAACATAAATTAAATTGACAAATGCCAACTTCAACAAAATTACACAGGACTTTGTCAGCAGAAATTAATCTGATTTAATCTTTGTAAAACAAAGTTGTTCCCTTATATCAAGTTCCATTGCAAGATTGAAAAATGTAATAAAACGTTACTCAATCATATGTTTTCCTTTTTTACGTTAACTTTTATTTGACTGTTATTTATATATTACTTAATTAATTAGTTATTGTTATTATATGCGGATCTTACATCCGAAGTGACTTAGTCGCAAGATATGCGCCATGCTTTGGTAAATAAGTTCATATTGACAGTTCAGTTTAGAATCTTTCTAAAAAGACCATCTTAATTTTAAGAATTCCTTTGCTATTTTACGATAAAGGAACAATAATCAGTTCTAGAATTAGAATATAAACTAAACAATTGACCCAAAAATGATACTCCAGCGTTATCACGAAACAAACAGTCCATGCCGGTCGACGGAACATACATTGCATTGAAAACCCGCGCACCGATGAGTTGCGGTTTTCATTCAAGAATTGGTTAAAACCACTGAAGAACTGTCAAAAAGGCAAACTGCTGTATTAATCCTTGTTTTAACAGGATTTCGAACTTGCACAGCCCTACTATGATATAAACTGTTTTAGACGCATTAAGACTGCTTCTCTGTCTCAATGGCAAATATTGTAGTCCACGGATGCGCAGACTGATTTTGGTCTACACTTGTCGCATAGGCAATAAGCCCCTTTCTGTCATAATACGTCATATACGACATTTTAATATAATTACATACTCCCATATTACTATTCTGCCGTGTTTTTCAGCAATATTCCAGGCTTTATCAATGCCACCCAACACGTTGGAACCAAGAATCACTAAAGTCAGCATTCCGGCGTACACAATCATCATCTGCACAGTGTTTGCCCATAAAACGGCTTTAATACCGCCCTGAAAAATCCGGCATAGTCACTCAAGAAGGGTTCTGGAACACTGTCATGCCGCTTGTAAGCCGATTACGACAACCAATAGTAACCTATTCGTGAAACCTTGTGGCTTCAACAGCTCACCTTTTAAGGCTAAATATCCCCTGCCAAAACATCCGATTTAACGTTGTCTTAAAGCGAAAAGCCATATAGCTCTGCTATGCAAAACAATGCTCCGATTATTCGACCTAAACTCTTAAAGACATTCGCAAAGTTATGATGATATAGTTTAAGATGACATCGTTCCCTTTCATTGGAATGAAGTATGAAAAAGAACAAAGAATACTAAAACCGATGGTACTGGTAGTCTTAGCTTAGTGTTATCATTTCGACACTGGCTTCAATTTTTAAATCGTCTCAAATGGTTTCTGTGATCTGAATGTAATTAAAGGGCGACATTTGAAGATCGACAAGATATGAGCAGTAAGTAACAAGATACACAGAAAGGAAACCTCATGAACCCATATTTCATCAGCTATATTTAAGGGTTGTGACAAATGAGCATTAATAGTTCTAAACTACAACTTACCACTGTTTTTAGAAGATGCACCTAAATAACATCGAACACAGCAATAATCAAAAGTAAAAATGTGCAGATAGTATTTAATCTGCTTTTCAGATGTATTCTACCTACCAGCAGAAAAGAAGAGGTTCAAACATCCATCGATCTATGAAACAGAGCAGAATGGACCCAAACTACCTTAGATGTAATCAACTTACCAGGGCGGTGTAGAAGGTGCACACAAGGCCGACAGCAATGACCGATCCCCACAGCGACAGTCCCGTCACTATTTAAAAACACAAGCGTTCGTCCTTGAGCAGTTAAAGGTATTACCGGGAGTTGTTGTTACTTTTAGAGTAATTGTCACTTTAAATATCTCACATATCTACTTAGTTATTTTAGACTTTATCGAAAGGCAGTATATGCTTAACCTAACTGATTTAACTCATCAGCTGGGTGCCAACGGCTTGTTTATATGACGTTTATGAGAATCCGCTAGCTAAGATTTTCAAAGGGTACAATGCTGTGTTTATGAAGGGCAATATGAGTCTTGTACATTTAGCATCAGGCTGTCGTGTACAATACTTAAATATTTATATGTATTTTAATAATAAATTTTCTGTAAATAAAATAATTTGTGATATCACAATCTTTTTTAATGACAGTAGTGAAAACAATGTTACAGATGAAATTTTTTAAAACCTAAGCCATCTGGTAGATCTACGTGTCGTAGCGGACAATAACCAGTGGGATCAGGGGCGATCACTCCGTAGCAAAATTGCGAATGTCTTATATTTTTATTTTTAAGGATACCAAGTTAACTGTTTATTATAATTCTAATAGTTTGACACCTATGATATATTTCGCAAATACAAAAAATGTGAAACTACCTGCATTTAATGCGAGTGATGGGGCGTACAGTACGATTGCCATATAGAACAACTGAAAGATAGAACGTTCAAGATAATTAATATTCGCTGTATGGAGTTGTTTAGTTTACTATAGCATAAAATTTAATATAATTAGATATAGTTACGACATTACTGTCTGCGTTGAAATACTTCATACTGAAAATTATTAAGTGATTGTTTAAAACTTTAATAACCATGACTATATCATGGTGCCAAGCAGTCCATGTATACGATGGTCATTAA
Organism: Corbicula japonica; assembly: GCA_038501625.1. NCBI lineage: Eukaryota > Metazoa > Mollusca > Bivalvia > Venerida > Cyrenidae > Corbicula > Corbicula japonica. The sequence goes on from JAZAYU010000010.1 coordinate 13,065,256, forward strand.
AGTTAACTTGAACAGTTAAAAAATGACAAAATCTTGCATTGACAGCAGTATTTTGTTAAAATATCTTCACAATTTAGTGATTTTTTTGACAGTAAAGCGACTATATCACAGGAAGTATACTTACCATCAAGGTGAGATGTATTATTGAAGCTATCACCCTGGTAGGTCTCCCAAATCGCATTTCAGCGTACTGAAATAACCAGTAAATGGGAACTTTAATTTTGAATACAATACAACCAAGAAAATTTGACGGATATCCTTATGCTTTCAAGTAGATTTCCATCGCTCTATGAAATTATATTACGTCCCTGACTTCAGACAGACGGTGTTTACATATATCAGAAGATAGACTTATAACAATAGTATTTAGGCCTCCTTAATATACACTCACCCAAAGTTCTAATTGGTCATCAATTGTATATGATTACAAGGTTTGCTAGCTTCGTTTCTTCCCTATGTCAGGAGAGAGTGTGAAAAGAATTGTTTTGTCTTAGAATCAATTATTAAATGTCTTTTTACTATTTATTGATTGTTTTCTTAATTTAACCCGATACTATTTACTCATACCTCAGGGTCAACATTAGAACAATCTTTAATTGAAAGGGAGGTAATTATTAAATTTGGTACTTTGTAGGTGACTTATTTAAATACAGATGCTGCTGAATAATACGTTTTTATGTCTTTCCTACTAACGAGGGGTCCTGTTAAAACAAAACAAGCAATTTATTTCAATTTTCTAGTTGCTTGAACTACAATCGCATGAAATGCATTTTTAGCAAAATTTAGGATAACTCTTGCCAAACTGTTCCGACTTTAATTATTACAAGAAAAGAGCTTAAATTTAAGACGGTTGTTGGCTACCGATCACAAAGAAAGAGTTAAGTCAATGTCTGTCTAATAAAACAATACAGACAAAAAGTGACCAATTAGAACTTTGAGTGAGTGTATACTGTGCAAACATGAAAACTTACCAAGTTTTATTTCAAAAATTTGTTCAGTTATGCTATATATTTATCATTCATTAAGTTTGTGGTATTTGCACATATCTGGAAATTTGATAAAGCGGGAAGATGTTATTTTTTCACAGAGGTCAAGGCTATCTCCTCTTTCCTTAATAATGATAGGATCGATAATTTTAAACTTTAAAGTCCCAAACAGATTATTTGACTGTCTAATTTAAAAGTTTATGGCATGTACAGAAGGAAAAACACATTCGTTAAAGTCCATTGATGCAAGAAATAAGATACAGTTACTAAAATATCCGTTTTTTTTTCAAATTACCCCCATTTAACATTAAATTAACGAAAGAACTAAATCCATCACTAAATTTGCCACAACAATTTTTTTCTTATTTTTAACCGATAGAAACTGAACCGAAATTTCCAAGATAAACATATTGGTGATCAAACTATTCCAGATATTTGCATTCACTGACATCATTAATGTAGTAGGAGTTTACCATGTTACTTTTGATAATAAGTTTTCATTTTGGCTCAGTATACTAAAACCAAAATTATGTATTTTTATATTACTTGTAATTTATATTAAGTACTATTTTTCCATGTTAAATATGTCACTGATGTGTCTGCCTGTGGAAAATTGTTTTGATTGCCTGTGATTGTGATTTTGTGTACGTATATTTTCTTATATTTGAAGGCCTCGTTGTAAATAAAAGATTTCATCTGGATCTTATTGAGTAACTTTCGTTAAAATAATACAGCGACTATGTGAATCAAAATATTGTCCCAATATAATATTTATTCTTACCTGCCATATAAAAAAGGAATTAGTTGTAACTTCGCTGTTTGTTGTTGTTGGTGTTGTTCATTCCCAGTTTTAGTGACCCGCCCGCCTTAGTCGCGGACATTATAAAGTGGTCCATAAAAGTTGAATTTTGATGCCAAAAAAAACTAGTATAATGCGAGGTGAAACTTTGCCTATCGGTCCAATTTTGAAGCCAAAAATGTAACTGTGCTGAGTCAAGAAGACTTTTAGCAGACATACGCGGACCCGAGACCCATGCACTCGTTGTTTGAAGCTTGCTTTACCGTGCTATCCGGCATGAACAGTTTAATACATAAACGACATAATTTACCTCAAAAACACTGGTGATTCCAAGATTGTAGAAGACTGGGATAAAAATGTGAGCCGCACCGAGTGCGGTGATGATGAAAGACACAGAAATCCACCAATACATCGTACTGTAAACATACACTTCTGCCGGTGTTCCAAGAATAGTGATCGCTGATATGAAACTTGATAACAGCGACATTGCTACCGGGAACGGATGCATGGATCGTCCACCGAGTAAATATTCATCAGTTGTTTGTTTGTTTCTGTCTTTGATGGCATAAAACACACCGAATGCTACCGGGATAGCCAGAGTGCTACCGAAAACGCCATAATCTGCGGCATGAAATGTTTTAGACTCCCTGGTCTGATAACTGTACGGCCCTGACGACATTTTGCCGACAATGCTTAGAATTTTGTACACGATAAATGTATCATCATTATTTATTATTTATTATTTCTTTAAACAATAAACGTTTGAGGAAAACATTTTGAACGTTTAAATATGAATTGCCCAAATATAATTTAAATCCATGTCATGTTATATTTTGTGCTAAAAATTTAATTGACGAAAATTTCAAGGCTGTATTATGGTATCAAACTGTTCCTAAATATGACAGAGTAGTGCTTTAATCTACCTTCCACATTACGTACACAAGCCTTTCGATAGCGGAGCAACTATCAGAAAAATACTGCACCTACCATGAATTTGCGCAAGTGCAGTGAATGGCACAAGGTGATTTTAAATGTGTATGCATTTCTGAAAAAAAATTCTTTTTTTCCGGGTTTATTCAAGATGAGCGTTCTTTAATAAGAAATGTTATAAATGTTTCGTTTCATAATTGACATGACTATTATCAGTCTTTACAGGTATGACATCACTAATAACTCATAAATAGATAGATATATTTTCAGACAAATGTACATTAAATTGTGACCAGACGTAGACTTTTTATTGTGAATACATATGTGTGGGACAAAATGTTTTTATAAATGAAATTCATATAAAAAAACAAACTTCCCGTATGTTGATCACTATTCTAATCGATCTAATTATGGAGTTTTTTTAACAAGTGGTGTATCTTAACTGAAAACAAATACGACGAATAACACAAATAAGAAAACACGATCATGAAAAAACTTACTTTGTAATCAATCAGACTACATTTTTGTTTTGAAACTCATCACATGAACACATGCACAACATAAGGCAACGCATAAATGTCATACATGTTAAAATTGTTTTTCAGTTTGATGTATAGTGTACACTGCGCTGTTCACATAACGCCATCAAAAGAGTAAAACTGTTGAACCAATTAGTGTTATTGTTAGAATACTTAATGAAATATCGAAAACTGTTGTAACATAAATTAATATAAGCTTACGCAGCATTCACCAATGCAAAATTATTATGGTAATCATCGACTCTCTGTTTCTTTGGTGACAAATGGTGAAACGAGTAACATTAAGTTAAAAATGTGTTTCAATTCGATATATTATAGTTTCAAAGGTCTGTTTACATTTTAATGTATCTTTTGTTGCTAAACAAGCTTAAATATTTCTTTGCAAATACTTTCTATACTTGCAAAAGAAAAAAAATAAAACCGACTTCTAAACCAAGTTTATGCTGAGGATATTCATCACTTAAACGACATATTCGATAGCCACTTAAAACATTAATATCACCTGTTACCTTAAGCCAAAAAGATGATTAGCAGTGTTTAAATTTGAAAAGTTAATGACTTGCGTGTATTCACAATGATCTCAAAATCCACACTGATTTATTTGTACGTGTAGTTCAAAATTGGTTGGTTGTAATTATATGAAGTGTGTGTTTTACTTTAAAAAAAGAAAGGCATAATCGAGATTTACGTGTTGTTAAAATAAATCTGTGAGTTAAATCAGTAATTAAAAAGGTGATCCCTTTTTAACAAATTATCGTTTAGAAAGAACCCTGCTGCTCAAATACAGTGTGAAATGTAGTCAAAGAACACAAAGAGTATAACACTGAATACAACAAACGGGCAAAGCTCGTGAGCTTTATACTTCAGTTTGATTGGTATGTCAGCAGTTTTCTCCCAAGATATCACTGATAATGAAACCGAACACGAGCGTTTGTTGTTCTTTTCATGTTGACCTTACCTTTGTGCGTCTTTTATTTTCTCATTTTCTCTTATTCGTAATTACAGGTGGAATGTTATCGTACTTTACTTTTAATGAGTCTGACCCAGCTTTTTTAATTATATCGATGCCTGTATATCAACATTTTTCATAAGACTGAACACAAGTATTTTGCAAACGATTTCCTGAATGTTTGATGTTTTGATATAAGCGGTAAAGTGTGAGTATTATTGGTAATTTAAGAACAATGCTATCTAAAGCATGTTGCAATATGTCACCCTATTTCTCAAACATACCCAATCATAAAGATTGGGAATCTTAAATTACTATTATTATCAGGCCAGTTTACAATACAGTAACAAATTTTCCATTGATATAAATTAAAGTCATTTTTATTACAATGGCATAGTGATTAAAGGCAGTTCACCTGTACCCCTTGCAAGAAGATCTGTGCCCAAGGTTATAAAACTGAGCATGGAAACCAGTCTCAAATCTCAAGCATCTGATTGGCTGAAATGGCGACTCAAGGTTATAAAACTGAGCATGGAAACCAGTCTCAAATCTCAAGCATCTGATTGGCTGAAATGGCGACCAGTCGCCATTTCAGCCAATCAGATGCTTGAGATTTGAGACTGGTTTCCATGCTCAGTTTTATAACCTTGGGCACAGATATGTGTCTTCCGTGTGCTTAATTATGTTTCTATGCACGTTATACTTATCTTACAAGAACTTTGTCATTTAATTCACAAATGTGGTGAAATTTTCAGAATATATGAAAACATTTGTACAAGTAGCAGTCTGAATACAAAACAAATTGACCGAAAATATACTTTTGAATTAACGTACTGGAGACAAGTGAATAAAGCTATGTATTAGTAAATATAAAGCTGTTTATTGGACTTTAGTTGTCTATACATGTAGATGTTTACGAACAAGCAAACAGAGTTTCTGAAAACGTTCTTGCACGGAAAGCGTCATTCTCTTTAATTTTCAACAAAAGTACAGGTTAATTTCACGACCTTAAACTAACCATGAACAGTTCCTTTAAAAGGAAGTAATTTTGTTACTGTAACAGTAAAAGGTGAAAAATAATCATTTAGTAAACTGCAGAACACTTATGCGGTGGTGGAGACCTATTGTTGAAATAATAATAGAAAGCTTCGTGATAGTGACAGGGAAGAGTTTGTTGAAGAATGTCGATTGAGGTTATTGAAGATGCAACTATCCTTCATTAAATTATAATACATTTGTTTATGTACACCGTCTATAAGCCATGTTGAATTTTAATTTAGGACGGATCTAAAACATGGCAGTTTGATGAGTAACACACTCGCATATAATATATGTAATGATTTTTAGTAATACCTGCTCAATGTCAAGGTTGATTCTGTGATATTTAAGTCAATACATGTGCTATTAAACAGTAATTTAATGGTTATGTGCAATAATATTCTGTATGATTAATTTGCCTTTCTGGTGTCATATGATCAATCCTAGGGACCACAATGGAAATAAGTCGGTTTCATGCCTTCTTTTTGTGTTATCCTTGGTATTGATTATATGTCATCTATGCATTTTAATGTTAGTGTATGTTGACATTGAATTTGTATTTGTTTTATGACATGTTTTCATTTTACCTTAATAAATAATAAATAAAATATGAGACGATCTAATAACTGATATTTCCTACATGCGAACGTGTTAGTACGTAGTTATCATAAATTATCATGTTAACACAGTACTGTGTGTACGAAAAGCCTAAAGACGTTACTTTGTTCTGCCAAAAGAATTCATGGAATTGAGTTACTGCTAAAGTCAGGATAACAGAAAAATAAACCAACTGATGCTCTTTGTATAAGTGACCTATGAAAATGGACATTATTACGTGACTTGCGACGAAACATTTGCTTTAACAAGACACGTACACAATCACCAAGAGCCACTCGGTCAGCGATAGTGGTGCTCTGCACTTTAGAAGCGTTCCTACTATATTGGACATAACCAGTGTTATCACACAGTCGTATAATTATGTCTTACGTTGTTTACATTGTTAGAGGTAAAACCAAGTCCTGTGACACTTTTAAGATGTGCTGGAATCCATTAAGTGTAGTTATTCACAATCGAGTTTGATTTTCGGGCGACTCATATCCAACGTTGCTTTGACCGTTGACGCTCGAGAGTTTGCCGTTCAAAGTATTTTGTAGTGTGATTTCATCATCCAAGATCAAACTCGCCAGTCTTTCGGTACGTTTATTTATGTCGGAAGATTCCTCCGCAATATCCTGAAAAACAACAACACATATATGTTTTGTTAAAAGTCTTGTGTAACAGATTGTGAACAAGAACTAACAAGTGCTACATTTAATTAAATGCGATCTGCTCTCCTTTCAACGTTTCCGGTACACGCAACACCTGGTGACTTTATTTGAACAATATTCACCAACAGTCCAAACGTGATATGTTGGTATATTGTATATGTGCTGATATACAAAACAGTTATATCTCGTTTTATTTTCTATTTTTCGCAGTTTGATGATTATTGCTGATGTATTACTATAAAAACAACATGTGCACAAAACCAGACCAGTCTTAAATCTCAGGCAGTTGAAATTAGCTCAGCCTCACGCATGACTAATCAGATGCTTGAGATTGGAGACTGTTCTCCATTCTCACTGTTTAGATCTTGGGCCATTGGTCCTACTCATAGGAAATTATAACGGACACAAACTGAAAATGATCGTTCTCGGTTTGCAATTTTGTTAGTTACCTCCCCATGTCGTACACCGAAACGCAGCGGTTTTCTCCAACTTTCCGGAAGATAAGGGAAGAAAATATCGAGGAAGGGACATATAAGTTTTGGATTTATCGTCTTTGTATCCGTGACACCTGAAAGTTAATTTTAGTTCTTCGTCAGTTGGAAGATTAAAAGAATATAAATATATGCACTGAGTAGAATACGTATTAAAATGCATTTCGCCACAGTCACAAAACACAACCTCCCCACGCAGCGAAAACGAAGAGAGGAAAAGAGAGCATGCTGGTATAAGTATGTCAATTCAAATAAGACCCCACAAACAATTTACGAAAAAGGGAACCTTTGGGGTTATCGCCTTGGAACGGTCAGTGGCAAAACAAATCGCCACAGGGGGTTTAAACCAGGTTCTAGGGTGCGCCGACCTCACATTTGCTCAAACAGGTTCTCATATCAACACACACGTACAAGTTGTCTTGGTGAAATAACTCCAACTCACCCATCAGCTTAACAACGTTGCATGCAAAAGAACACAAACATCTTAAACATAAGAAGCTAATAACATTGCAAAGCCAAATGGGCGAGTACTCGATGATCTTACCGCGACCAGAGCCCCTGGAGTCAAATTAGCAAGAATACGATGACAGGGATAAAAGAAAAAACAAATCGAGCTTCTAGTTCTTTAAAGAAAAAATTTCCCCATAAACCTTCATAAACTCTCAAATCCCTGCCACTGTCGTGCAACCAAATGTTCAAGAAATATGTATAATATAAAATTATTTAATTCCAATTCCCGAAGGTAAATTCTTGTCGCATATTTTACTCCATATCTGTTTTTAATTATTGATTTTCTTTCAATGAAAAATAAGATATTCCGAAAGCGTTTTCTGGAAATTCCTATTTTATAAAGAAGAGAGGTAATTTCGTTCGATGCTTATTTTAAATTTCCGCTGTATGATATATTCATGCGGTGGCTTTAAGATCAAATTTAAAGTTACTGCTGTGTAAATTGACAAACAACACATCAAATATTCTTTTTATGTTAGTATTTAAATTCGTTCTCGTACTTACTTTTAACTTTATTATTCTCGGATATTTAAGTGCTCCCATGTTTCGACTGTCCTGTGGTAGTTTTCAAGATGGCGATAAAACAAGCGATTAAAGGGCATAGCTTTTATTTTATCCATTTCTTCCAAATACTTTCGGTTCAGACGGTTATACTAAGCTCTTATCAAGAAAAAAGAATGGTTGGATCATAATATTATGTTAAAGGCTTTTTTTGCGGCCGGGATGTCCGTCTTGCATTGAAACCGGTGATAATAGATATCGGACATAATAGATTTTTGCAACACTGACAAAACCGATAAACCATCAAACACAAATTGTAACTACTGCTTTTGATTTTTTGTTTGTATTTGTATTTAGTTAAAATTCTTGATGTAGCATTTTAAGAAAAAAGTGAAATGTGTGAATCAGGAATGGCCACATCCAGAAGACACAGCCCCCGTAAAACCAACAAGAGAGGAAAAAAGTTCTCGAAAGTTAATAAGTTGATCAATTTCAAAAAAGGACACCACAAACAATAAACGAGAAAGAGAACCACAGGGATGTATGTAACAGCAGAAGCTAACAGCATTGTAAAGCAAAAGGATGGTTTCTTAATGACCTTACCTAGGCCAGAGCCCCTGGAGTCTAATCAGCAAGAACACGATGATAGGGATAAATAACAGAGAGGAAAAAAGAGCAGGGTAATACAATTTAAAAAAATAAACACCACAATCTATTAACGAAAATGAGAACCAGATGGGTTACTGCAACCAACCAATGATCTCAATTATATTGCATCATAAGCATACACACATATAAACATAGGAATTAAAAGCATTGAAAAGCAAACGTTGTCGCGCAATGACCTTACTGAGACCAGAGCTTCTGGAGTCAAATCAGCAAGAAGACAGGGATAAAAGAAATAGATCGAGCTTCTAGGTCGTTTTAAAAAATTTCCCCATAAATCTTAATAAACTCTTAAACTCCTGCCACCGTCATGCCACCAAAGTGGTAAGCATAACGAACGTGTCAGTTGTTTTCAATGGCGTGAATATAAATTGCCATCATTATGTGGCCTACAGAAAAAAAATCCGAACAAATGACAGACAGGGTTAAATGTAATGAGCATTTATTTGATTAAACAATTAAAAATCAATACTATAAAAAGCAAAGCCCTATCGTTTTTCTATAATCCATTATGTGAACATTATCAACTAATGCCATGCAGCTGTCAACAATGATTTTGAGGCTCAGATTTATCTTAAAGGGTTTTAAGCTGTATAACGACCTTTAACATGCCATTCAATCAATATAGACTATTCACCAAACAATTGCTCGATTAAGGGAACTGAATTGTCGGGATTTCGATATGATTCGATTAATTTAGGAAAAAATTATGAAAAGATGTTTTTGCTTATTAACATAACCACTGAGTAATTTTATTGAGAATAGTGCTTTAAAGTTATAACTGCAATATTTCAATACGATTAAAGCATACATGTCCCTAAAAGTGGACTCACTTTAGAATTTGCAAGTCAATATCGGCATTGTCAGTCAAGTCATACATGCTATACATTTTTATTTTATGCATTTTATTATACGCTTTAGTTCATATACTAAGAGTTTTTGTACAGAGAAACTGGTTATTTGTTTAGAAAGTACGAACCCGTGATAAGGCTGACAAACATGCCGACGACGACGACGATTACAACACCAATACTGGAATACCAGATGTAGGAGACCGTGTATAGTCGATTTATACCCCTGAAAAGATAAGTTCTTTGCCAAAAGACAGTTTAATATTTCGATAAGTCACAGTTAAATGTTGGTGTGGTTTGATTCTTTCGCACTTGTTTGAGAACGAAATATTGCATATAATATATATTTATAACATTTATAGATTACCGTATAATATTTAGAGGATAAATAGATCAGCGTATTATCTTTAGAAAATATAAAAAACAGCGCATAATATTCAAACAATTTCTAGATCAACGTTTTGAATTTAGAAGAAATCTAGAATAAAGTATTATATTATTAATATTATATTACTTTTAGAATGTATCTATATCAACGTTTAGTTTTAAGATTACATCAAGCTCATTGTATTGTGCAAATAGATAACTAGATCCGTGTATTTACTTAGAAGATATTTAAATCAGCGTATTGTATTTTCTGTGTATCCAGATCAATTATTATCAATATTATATTTAGAGGAAACCGAGATTGGCTTAATTTTTAGAGAATATCTTGAGGAGCGTATTTTTTTATTTAAGACGATATCTAGTAAAACTAGTAAATCTAGATCAGCGTTATATTTCTAAAGTTAATATCTAGATTATCCCACTTTCCATGGAAATGACAATTGTAACAGAATATACGAGCTGTGTTTGAGAAGCGGCACGGTCACATTAATCGGCTACTTACGTATAGTGATCATTTATGTAGTTAGGCCGCAAAGTGGAGGCATTGCCCACGGCGGTCATTGTTGTGTTCAGGGCTGTTGCTGCAGTCGTCATCGTGCCCGTAATGTTCTAGTTATATGCGGCAGTGGATATCGGGGGCTTGACTGTCACACTAACCCCCGATATTGACGTTCCTAGTCCGATCCACAGCAACAAAGCTAGACTCGTCAATATTCCCACAGCTCCACCCTAGAGTGAAGCATGCGTCATTTGTAAGCCATTTTAAATTCAGTAATAAACTGAAAGAGTTAAATTAGTTGAAATCTTGATAAACGATTTATAAATGTTATATAGCCTAAGGCAAATAGAAAAAAGCCAACATTAATACTGGTTGAGAATGATTTAGTTATATATTTAAAATGCTTATTTTATGACAATACACACACTGGTGCTAAATACAAATGACACATTCTATGAACTTTTAAATTATGTAACAACGAGGTAGTAAATTCTTAACTAAAATTGACAGTACGTTGGAAACAAAAACTGGAACATGTTATTGATTATGAGAACATCACGAAATCCAGCTAACAGTTCACTTGTTGGTATGGCCACCATTTTCACAGATGATACCTTTTTAAAATCCCCGATTTAATGATTGCAATGACACTCTGTTTTCAAACAGTTTCCATTCGGCCTTGCTATGAAGTCCTAATTCAGATGTGAACAAACAACAACGCATGCTTCTTAAAGGTTCTATCTCGTCTAAAACATTTTGACATGGTTACATTTACATTCCTAGTAGCTAAGGCTCTGTGATTATAAAATTTTCGCCATGCTTAAGTAGGAACATGTATATTTGATGGCTTTTTCATATTTATTAATTTATTAATAAAAGACTTATACTAAAAATATTACATCACTTATAATTAATAAGTTTAAAACATAACTGTAGAATAGACAGTTATATCTGATTTATGATTTTTTTTCTGAAACATTTCAAGTTTGGGCACAAAATTGAGATAATAATAAAAAAAAGATTTTTTTATGGAAGAGCATTGTCATATGACGAGCTGAACACATGGAACGGAATAAACTGAAGAATGCGTAGCATTGCTGGTCGCTAATGAGTAACATAATATGGAAATCTGTGGTCATGGTTGTCAATTAAAACAGGGTACATGCACATATACCTCTTTCAGAACATTGTTTCTTTGAAGTTTTACAAGGTTTCTTCTCGCTGTTATTTTCAACGGAGGTACGGAGATTGTGAATTGCATTTCGATGCATTATTCTTGCTTTTTGTTTTTTCTCTGAAAAGCAATTTTATCACTTACCCATTTGTTCGCCCACGGGAACAACATACCGAGCGTGAACATTCCCAGCAAGGGGCCTCCAAGCACACTAAACAATACGTACGTCAACTTAAAGAAAACAAAACAGCATCCAAGGCCAGCTAAGAAAAAGCTATGAATGTATGATATCTTAAAGGAGATCAGATTTTTGCATAGTTTAACTTTAAAAGGAGTTTATCATACCCTCTTTAAATTTTTCTTTATTTTATCATTTTGGTTAATTATTTACCGTAAATAATAAAATAAATTGACTTATTCACTATTTCTGTACATATAAAAAGGTGAAATTTGCATATCAGGATTCGCAAAATTCAGAAAAAAACAGCCTCCCCACACTGTCAAGAAGAAGAGTGTAAGAAACGTATTAAGTGATAGTGCCTCTAGCTGGGAGCGAACCCGCATCGTCACGGCGACAGCGCCTAGCCATGCAAAAGCCCTGATATACGTTACAATCACTGCATGACATCGGTAACAGGTTATTTTACTGATAACAGTACTGACTATATGTACGGGGAGACTTTTTACGGCCGCCACACTGCACAAATAGCGCTACTGTGAATTTCAAAGGATAGTGCCTCTAGCTGGCAGCGAACCCGCATTGTCACGGCGACAGCGCCTAGCCATGCAATTCCTGCGACGCAACCAATTGAGCTAACCGGGACAACCCCAAAAAAGATTGATTGGATAGCCCTGATATACGTTACAATCACTACATGGCATCGGTAACAGGTTATTTTACTGATAACAGTACTGACTATATGTTTCTATATATTTATTAATTTGATGTGTAAATGGTTCTTAATTTAATTTATAAAAATAGACCAAATTCGGTAAACAAATTATTTATTTATTTATTAAATTATTATTAATTTAGTTTTCATAATAAAATTGGGAAATAAGTTTTGAATGCATTAATATATATATTTCTGACTGTAAATTGTATGTCTTGATTAATACAGTCGTGTCCGGTAATCTTGCGCGTCGGTCATCTTGCGCAGTGGTCAACTGACATCCCCGGAAGTGTTTTTACGGTCACGTTGTGAATATATCTCAACAAACGATTATTTTTGGACCTATGTTTAGAACATCTAAAAGGTAAACATGTTGAAAATTAATACCTGTCCAAGTTATTTTCATCATCGTAATAAATTATTATATATGACTACGCCCACTGACCTATTTTCCGATATTTTCAGCAAATAATTCTTATTCGATCATCTAGTCCAGAAATGTGTGTCCCGTGATAGACATAAATATTAAAAACATTTTGAAACAAATTTATACCATTTTAAACGTACAATTCCATTTTATTTGCAAACGTTAGCGAATTTAGACCACAATTCCGTCAGTTCCCGCCTACTGTCACAAAGTTCAAGGGAATAATCCGCGCATGATTTTTTTACTGTAGAAGCTTAAAGTGCCTTTTTTTCTCGTGTCAAATAAATAGACAACTTAATATAAAACAACAGGACATTTAAAGTTCGCAGAGACACTTTATCGTTTTAAATATTTCACTGCTGTGACGTCATTTCTCTCAGGTGCGCAAGATGACCGGACATTTAAATGCTTGGGTAAAACATGGTGGTAAGGGTAAACATAAATAAATTCCTGATTGTTAAGGAGTCATGACCAAAACATTTTTTGTCATTGCATGCATGAAAGGTTTTTGAAAACAGACAAACAGTAATGACACATTTGTCCATTATTGATCGGTAAAAATATAGCCGATAACGCCTAGGTGCACAAGAAGACCGGACAGCATCGTATATGAGCCGTTGTGTTGTGATTCAATAAGTTAATGAGTATGATGTTGTTTATATATGAATGTATGTGTTTGTATTTCTGATAATCATACATGAATGTTGTTTTGTATGAATGTTTATTTTTGTTGACAGAGAATCGCTAGAATAAATAATTGTGTCAGCGGATCTCTCGTGGTTGTAGTTTGTTATCCAAGTCCCAGAACAAAGAGAGAGGGAGAGAGCATGGTAAACAAAATGATCAGTTTCAAAAAAGACACCACAAACAATTAACAAAAATGAGAATCCGAGGGGTTACCACCTTGGAACGGTCAGTGGCAAATATCAAATTGCCACTGGGGGTTTAAACCAGATTCTAGGGTGCACCAACCTCACACTTGTCAGGTTTTCATATCTTAAACAAGTACAAGTTGTATTGGTGAAATAACTCCAACTCACCCAACGGCTCAACAATGTTGCATGTAAAAGCACACAAACATATACAGCATAAGAAGCTAAAAGCATTGCAAAGCCAAAGGGCGGGTACTCAATGATCTTACCGAGACGAGAGCTCCTGGAGTAAAATCAGCAAGAACACGATGACAGGGGTAAAAGAAACAAATCGAGCTTCTAGGTTCTTTAAAGGTTCTTTTAAGGTTTTAGAACTGTAATATTTCCGCCAAACATCGACTTATGCCGTCACTAATTCGTGCTTTCCGAACGCCGATTCGTACGTTTCCGGTTGATACTATTTTACGTAAAAGGAGTCTACTCTTTAGGTGTTTCCCGCGATTATGACTTCATTAATAACTAAATCAAATAATAAAAAAATGCGGATATAAAATTGATGTAAAGTAAATAAATATTTTCATAACAAATACTCAAAATAAGACTGAAGACGAACAACACTCAGCAATGAATACAGCTTATATGAAATTGACGCGCGTTAGATCAATCCTCTGTGGCGCAATGGTAACGATCAGGACTCTTAATTTTGACGGACCCGGTTCAATCCTCGGGAGAGGAACTTTTTTACTTTTTAAAAAAAAATTATTGTGAGGTAATATTTGGAGAAAATAGTATAATCAATAGGTTTAAAATTCGGAAATAATTGTTATTATTCTTTATCTTCATTAAGTAGCCATAAAAACTGAAATATTGTAATGATATTATTATAAATTACTGACTCTTTTATAATACAGCAACAGAATCACGATATGAAACTAAAATGATTGTGGAATCTTTACTTTCTTTTAGGAAAATGTTGCTATTTTATCGTTTCTATATTTGAACAGTAATTTTGTGATACTTGTCTTATAAAAGTAATTTTATGTGTTTGCACGATGATTTTTTCCTTTAAAAGAATGCTTTGGTTGCTATGGTTACGGTTGCCAAAATTACTTTTTTGAGGTTAAATTTTAACCAGCATAGCTGATTGCTTGCGTATTTCTTGTTTTTCAAAAAAATTGAGGGGGAATAAAAAAATGACCATTCGTAAACCAAGCCCTTTGTTTTTTTGGTTTTTAACCGTTTGGTCTTGGCCTTAGGTACCTATTTTGTAGGCCAATAAAATGAAAACGAGACGGTGAAGTGCTTTGCTTTTTTATAACTTAATTCGATACACATTGCAGATAATTTTTATGTATAACATAATTATTTTACTGCATTAAACATGCACAAAAATCAGATAAAAACTTGCTTAATTTTTGCAGCTCGAAAAAAATGTGCATTTCCCACGCTGGGGTGCACATAAAGAAATTCAATTTATAAAGTGTTAGAAATAAATTCTAAACATAATGCTCGTTTTTTCCTGTTTAGGTATGATGTCCTTTAACAATTAGCCTTTATTTTACAAAATTTTACAAGGTTTGAAAGAAATAGAGATGAATTTAGCTTCTGATATGTTTGATTTTACAGCCCATTTTTCGAAACAGAGGGTCCCTTTCAAAAATACTGAATTTCCCGAGTTACGCACGGTAAATGTTTTTTAAAACTCTTCTTTAGATGTCTAAATGGATGTACTTGGAAATGAAAACAACAAAATCCCAATCTGCAAAAGTGCATATTACAGTTCTAAAACCTTTAGAAAAGATTTCCCCATAAACTTTCAAAAACTCTTAAACCCCTGCCACCGTCGTTCAGCCAAAGAGGTAAGCATAATGATCAACTGTAGATGGGTTAATCACCAGGCCTGCAGAGCGCTGTAAAATATTATGTCGGTAGCCTTTCTTTTTAAATTTACAGATAGTTTTTACGAATAACCGAGGGAAATTATTATTGCCTTTTATCTTCTTAAGTTTGTAAATTTAATATCCATAAAAAAACTGGCTGTGAAATACCTTGTTGCAATAGTGATTTTAAATTGCACCTGTATTTAAGGATTAGATCGGGTATCGGCGATAAAACTTGCAAAAGGTTTTCCTCAATTTGTGATACCGATAACCTTGTTTTAAAAGTTTTTCTGTAATGCAAAGAATACGTTCAATGAAATCATTAACATCGTTGCAAGCTCTTGAAAAGCGAACAAGCTGTGAGATTTAAACCCCGTAAAATGTTGCACGAGGAACATCGCCGTCTCAAAACGGAAAATTTACAAAATTGAAATTAAAATAATCTCTTTTATCATATAATTTAGTAGTGACGTAACCATTTTCAATGGACAGATTTAGATCAAGAAAGTTTGCTTGCTTTTTTAAGTTGTAGTTCTTTAGGATAAATCTTATTAACCAGTGATGAAAAATGGTTATTATCTATATTGAATAAATCATCAAGGTACCTCGAGGTGTTGTTAAAAGCTGTAACAATAACATCTTGATGTTCGGTAGAAAGAGATAACATAAAGTCTCTTTCATAACAGTATAAAAACAGATCAGCAACAAGGGGTGCATAATTACTACCCATTGGGATGCCTATTACTTGTTTATAAATAGAGTTACCGAATCTAACATAAATATTATCCAGTAAGAAAGTTAGCGACTGTATTAGGTCTTGACAAGCCCATAAAGTATAATTATCATAAGAACCATCTGTAAAAAATGCCCAATGTTCATTAAAAGCGATGAAGGTTTTATTTTCTCTAGCAAACGTTTTTATCAATGAGACAGGTATGTTTGTCTCTTATTAAATTATGAATGATAGTGTCTCTAGCTGGGAGCGAACCCGCACCGTCACGGCGACAGCGCCTAGCCATGCAATTCCTGCGACGTAACCAACTGAGCTAACCGGGACAACGCCAAAAAACGTTGATCGGATAGCCCTGATATACGTAACAATCACTGCATGACATCGGTAACGGGTTAATTTACTGATAACAGTACTGAGGTAGCGAAGTGTATAAAGTTGAGAAATCATAAGTAGACAATCAGAACGCCTAAAAATGATTTGATTTAAGCTTTTTCAAGAATTACCTGTAAAATCATGGTTCCTAACTGAGAGACTATAAAGGCAAAAGCCAGGGACATGAGGCCAAACAAAACCACTGCAAAAGACGTAAAAGAATATTTTATTTTTAGTTGAGACTTTAATAGAACGTTCTACGGTCGTCTGCATCAATTAAACATCGAAGCGACGTTTAAGTATATAAACAACAACAGCAAAAACAGCTTGAAAAATTAATGTTGTTTTCGAGAGCCGCATAGAAAATTTGTGTCTCATCTTAAACAGGTGCAGAGCTGAGGACACTGTGTCCGAAAGAAGAGACCAAGGTTTGAACTTTTGCACTAAATTGAACTGCCACTTACCATCTATCAATGAGTGAAGTTGCAATAAATTTTATTTGGAAGCTATTATTTGTTTTTTGTTTAGGTAAATCAATGCTTTAGAGACTTACCAAAGCCCTTGGACAGACAGGTTGCACGCCCGGTGCTTATCCTCTGACAGCACATGGGTCTCACAAAATCTTCCAACATGACAGCTGATACAGCGTTCAATCCAGACGATATGGTGCTGCGGAAGATAGAAAACAGTTAACACATGAACACAACCGGGTGAAGGTGAATGATGGGATAGAGAGAACAGAGAGAAACAGAGAGAACAATAGACAAGAAGAATAAAGAAAGACGGACGCTGAAGGTAAGAAACCCCGTTCTTTTTTCTGGGGACCATACGCCGCACAATACGGAAAGATATTAATATGAAAGTACTAAATTGAAGATTTCAGGTTCAACGCCATCGTTTTGGATAGATCAAAATTGTACTGGTTACTGGTGTAAATATTGAGTTGCACGGGGCTAGGCGGCGTGGGCAGCAATATGCATTTCAATACTGCTCATGAACAGGCTCAATCAAACCGACCATGCAATATTTTTATTTTTGTCGTGTTCGGTGGCTTTCAAAGTTCCCTTTTCATCTATTTTATCGATGTCTGGCATATTGCTTTTAAAAATTTGACAAATACCCTCACCGATCGTTTGTGACTACTGCTACTTTCTGTTGAACAGTGCAATCGATCATCACGCCTAAATGCTCGCGTTCACGTTTTCTTTTGAAAAAGTACATTTTACAGAACCGAAAATATGTCAGTGAACGAAATTTTTATAATAACAATTCACGTTATAGATTTCGGAAAGGCGTTACTATAAACGGAAGACCTTTCTCATTAACCGAAATGAAATGTTTACCTAAGACTACTGCTGAAGACTGTTGAGATAAGCATGCTAAATGCTCGCGTTCACGTTTTCTTTTGAAAAAGTACATTTTACAGAACCGAAAATATGTCAGTGAACGAAATTTTTATAATAACAACTCACGTTATAGATTTCGGAAAGGCGTTACTATAAACGGAAGACCTTTCTCATTAACCGAAATGAAATGTTTACCTAAGACTACTGCTGAAGACTGTTGAGATAAGCATGCCCGGGAGCCCGGGCATGTCTCCTAGGAGATCCATCATCCACAGGGGGAGCAGCTGAAATATCAACCACTTTATAATACATATTCTTAGGAACGGACTGTAATTATGTTGGCGAAAGTTGTAGCCTGGTCCTTTTGCTTCATTTTTCTTACATTTATTATATACCCATGAATGATTTTAGCATCGTTAATCCGCAAAATTGATACAACTCGTCAGATTAGAAATTCCGTATCAAACAATGTCCAGCTTCTCTGTGACGTCATATACTACGTCACACTAGGTTGTCGTAATTTTCCGGCACATAACGAACTCCAAAACAGGAAATTTCCGTCGCAGTTTTACAAACGTTACGGTATTTTTACGCCATTCATAAATTTTCTACGACATTCATAAATTTACTATCGTGTTACTACTTTTATTTCTGCTATTTTAAACCACGTTTTTGGCTAAAATTTTGTTGTTTAGTTTATTTAAATTTGTTTTGAGCGAGAAGGGTATATAATAAAAGGAACATTATGACAGTATGCGTTATGTAGGTTCGTATTATTTCTCGTTGCGTATGTAACCACACCACGCTCTACCTTCGGTCTCGCGCGATTTACGATAAATAAAGATTACAGTCAGAAGACAAATCCGACTAAGAATTCGATGATCAAAGACATTTCCTATTTTTATTAAATAAAGAAAAAGATTTATTTGGCCTTCGAATTATATTGAAGGATATAACAGTATCTAGAATCCGCAGTACCTTCTTTTTTTAAGAATAATGAACCAACTTTCCTTTGTTAAAACACAACATGCTAACAGAATTTTAATTAAGATAAATTAGCTTTGATTTGAAGATAAAGGGAACAAAATCATATTCCCAAAAAATCTTGAGAAGTGTACAAAATCAAAATATTGCTCCTATCATATCGTTACCGGTGATCTTCATGTTTTCAAAGACTTAAGAATCCGTATTTCAATTTCTTAAAAGGTCCAAATATAAAAATCTATCGGAAATAGATTGTCATATCTTTCGTTTAGAAAATGACGTGTATAAAAGCCTTTTTTGCAATTAATGGTGTAAAAGAGAAACAATGTTCTTTCTTATTAAAAACAACAACAACATATCATATCTTCAAAATACTTCACTCGCATGTCTTTTTTTAAATGAAACTTAACCCGATCAGGTTTTTTATTCATACCTAGTTCTGTGTTCTTGCTTGTTAAACGTTTGGTGCTAAGGTCTCAGTAAATTTAAATAGCTAATACCTCTTTCGCTTTAAAATGCTTTTTCTTATGTCTTTTATGCGCTTCTGCATGCAATATTGTAAAGTTTTTGCCGGGTGGGTTGGATTTAATTAGCCAAGACAGGTTGTGCTTGTGTGCTTGTTTTTTTTTCAATAAAAACCCTGGTGCACCATAGAACCTGGTTTAAAACCCAGTAGCAGAATGTTTTGTCACTGATCTTTTCAAGGTGGAACATGTAACCCCTTTTCTGTTAATTGTATCTGCACTCTTCTCCTCTCTGCTTTTTCTATGAGTGCAGATGTTATGATTTCTAAATGTCTCTATTTGATTTATTACCAAATTTGTGTGATTTGTAAAAGCTCTTTAGGAGTATTTCTATACCTTTTACAATGTTAAGTAAGTAGCACTTATATTTATTGTTAATTTCCTTAATGTTAGCATTAATCAAAATTTTAAATTCACTGTGAGGTTAAGATGACCTTGAAAGGAAATATTATAAGAACTAAAATTGGTTTTATTGTTTGAATAATTTGCGTATGAACTATTTATTCCAAATTAAAGGACTCGGATCAAAATCGGTGATGAGTCAGTTATTAACCGATTCTGGGTGGACTCCAAATAACACCGGTGATGAGCTCATAATTGACACTCCAGGAGGACCTAAACTTACAAAAGCGATGTCGACTTAAACACCAGGGCACCAAGGACAACAAAAAGATTAACTCACCTGATCAGGCTTTTGGACAAGACCAAATGCGATCGGGTGACAATCGGCGTAGAATGCATACATGACCACGCCCACCAGACAACTGAGGGTAATGATGGACGCCATGCCAGGCAGATTTAACCATATCGCACTGAAAGAAAAGATGGTTGATAACAAAGGCTGTTAGATGTCTAGATGAAAATTAGAGTTGTTCTGTTAAAGTTCCTATGAAGAGGGTATTGTGATGACCCCAACAAAATGAATGCAGTCTGCAACTTTGTTTTATTCAAACAATCCAACACTGCTTGATTAGCATTTATGAACATTTATTTGAAACAAATACAAATTCTAAAAAAAGCATTTTCGAAATCAAACAGTAATTTTCCTCCTCTAAGAATAAAATAACACTACCTACCAAGTTATCGTAAAATAACTGAATGAATAGCACAAACTAAGCTCTCGTGCATTGTAAGCATACAAGTTCGAATTACATTCTGAATTGGGATACACTTCTCACAGCGATGGCTCTCTGCACTTGTGCCTGGTTGGTCCCGAAAATGGCACACCAGTGGATTCCTCCACCCACTACAACATTCCATACCGAGTGACGCAGTCTGGGATCGGGGTCGAACCTGCGAGAAAACATTTTGCATCACCTGCGTTTTTATTAAAACTTAATAAAAGTACTCTTGCGAAGCGTCTTATTATTCACAAATATCTGTTGCTAGGTTGCAAATACATTTTGTTTTTCAATTGTACGTGTTAACATTATTTAATCTGCTACTTCCATTTACAATGGTCTCGAAACATACCAAAATTCGTCAATAACAATTTTCTTCAATTTTCGTTGGCACATCTGTTTATATCAGGACTATTTTGAAAAATTTGGCAATTTTGGCGCCCGCGATAAAAGTCACCTAGGGGTCATATTGTCCGCGGCGTCGTCCGTTCGTCCAAACTTTAACATGGAACAAAATGTTGCAAATAGCTTTAAAAGTACTTGTCCTATTCACTTTATACTTGGAATACATGATCTGCATGAACAACACCTTTTTCACAAGTTTTGAATTATGCTTCTTTCAAATGAATTTGCAAAGCTTAGGTGTAATTACATTGTAACATCTGTGTAAAAACTTTGCAGATAAACGAAATGTTTTCACAAAAGTTAATAGATCTATCTTATTAATTATAATTTAAACGGTAATTGTGGTATTGTAATACAACTTGAATTTCATCTTTTTATGATATATTATAAAGCATAGACCAACATTTCAACTTTTTGCAAACAAGCCACAAGTGTGTTCCGTGGAACACCAAACTGTAGTATTTAAACGCTTATTTATCTGTCTTGAAGATTGTAAAATAAAAGTATTTACTAATAGCATGCTTGCTCGTATAAGATATGAAACTTAAAAAAAATGTGACTCTTTCTTGTGTTATCGTTATATCATGTAAAATTTTAATGAATATAAGTAAAATTCAAGTGCGGACCATGACTCTGAAGCGTCTCTGTCGCAAAATCTGAGCCATGCTATGATAAAGAATGTTCTTAGTGACAGGTTGAGATTTAGAACCTTTCTAAAGTAAGCATCATTATATGATTTCGATGCCTTATCCGGAAAAAAAAACACACTACTTATATCACGTTCAATATTCAGACTATGGACTGAACAATATTGTACATGTACGTACTCTCAGGACAACGTTTTCCCTAGCAAACAGTCAATGTTGAACAGAACACAGATTGTTTTAGAGACTCCTTTTGTGATGGCAATGAGTCAGTTGAAACCACATAAAGGGCTTTCAAGTAGGCGAGCATAAAGATTTTAATTCTTTTTTGCAACAAAATGTGTCACTTACTTTGTAATCATTACATTATTGCAACTTACTCCCATATTACTATTCTGCCGTGTTTGTCAGCGATATCCAAGGCTTTATCAATGCCGCCAAGCACGTTGGAACCTAGAATCACTATCGTTAGCATTCCGGCATAGACAATCACCATCTGCACGGTATCTGCCCATAATACAGCTTTCATACCACCCTGAAAAATTCCTCCAGAATTAATTCCGCTAACAAAAGATTTAGGACAACCTATACCATGCACAGTTCTTGAAAACTAGTGGCTGGATAGCGCAATTGGTAAGGCAACTGATCGAAAGTTCGGAAATGTTATGTTTGAACAAACTGACGTTGTCTAAAGAGGGAATTGCAATTAAAATCTGCGAGGCGAAATATTGCTTGATAATTCTACCTTGCAGAAAGATCTAAACTAGCTAAGATGTAATCAACTTACCAGGGCGGTGTAGAAGGTACACACAAGGCTGACAGCAATGACCGATCCCCACAGCGACAGTCCCGTCACTAGAATAATAAACAAGCCACTCTTCTCTATAGTTTCTCTATAGAAATGCTAAAACCGAATATCTTGATTATTATTATATTATTATAGCTAATGCTAGAAGTGGTATAGTTGATTTTTGAGAAATACACTTCAGGTATTTACGGAATAATTTGACAGATATAAACACTAGACAACACATATGATAATTACACTTGCAGTTGTTTTCAAGTATTTTTGTTCAAATGAGTAAGTTTGTTAGACAAGGGCATCCGCTGAACAGTTTAACCGAAGAAGACTAAACGTTGGATATGCCTTGTCCTAAGTCATGATTAAAGAGAAAAAAGCAAGTGCTATTTTGGGGATTTGTCGGGCTTGTAATCATATGCTGTTAATACGTTTAAATAGGTAAGAACTTTTTGAACAACATCAAAATGGCCACATGACGTTATCCTTTATACTAGACAATTCCATATAAAAGTTATATGATGAATTGTCTGTTAGCATCAAACGTGCATACAACTTTACGTTTCAAGATCAAATTTCTGGCATTTGTCCAGCACCCATTGTAGAAGAAAATAAATTAGTAAAGCATAGTATGACTTTTTCTATTTTTTCATTTGATTAATGGTAGTTTAAAATTACCCCTAGTCTATTGCAACAGTGCTCCTGATTGACAAATTCTAGATATGCTACATTTAAAATGATTTACATTTGTAAATATAAAACTTATCATTATAGAACTATAATCGGAACAACTACTTCAATCACTGCCTTTATATTTTAATTGTGTCCTTTTCAAATATATAACCTAAACTTAACGAACGTTATACTATTGAAACTTTTAGCAATCTAACGCCAATGGCGTTTTTGTTTCTTTCAAACACATTTATAAATTACCTGCATTCAATGCGAGTGACGGACCGTACAGTACGATTGCCATATAGAACAATTGAAAGATGGAAAGTATAATATTAGCATTGACTGTAGAAAGTACAATAATAACATTCACGTATGAAATACATATTGGCGTTGCCTGTAGAGAGTACAATATTATTATTACGAATGCAGAGAGTACAGTTAATCAGTCTGTACTAGCATCTAATAGTATGTAAATGATAACTTAATGTGCTGCCGACCTATAGTATTTTTTTACCAAATCAGCCTCTATAATATTCCTTTACTTTCTGTATCAATAAAAACTTAACAATAATACATTTTTAATTTCTCCGCATGCAATTGGAGTACACTTCAAACTTGAAACATAAAAGGATTAATCAGTTTTACTTCTTTTTATGAAACTGCCATTAAAATCTCATCTTGCGTTCTTTACCTAAAGATATTTAATCGAGATGAGGATAATACCGAAAGTCACAAAATTGATCGTAGCTTTTATAAAGAACCGGCCAAAACTGCAGACGAGTTTCGTGTAATAGCTAAACAAGCAAGGAGACAAATTTCCGTTAAAGGAGAATTAACCCGCTACCGACACTTTTGTGAATTTTGTTTTTACCTTCATTAAATGTGAGTGGTTTCCAACCGCATGAAGGGAATTGAAAGATATCTTCGTACAAAGAATTGAAATTGGTGCATCTAATTGTGTTTAAGTTTGAAGAGTAAATCCCGAAACCACGCCGATAAATGTAACAAAATATTATCGAGATTTGGCCATTTAAATTCTATAGTAAAACTATCTATATTATTTGATAAAAATATTTAAAAAAAGAAGTTAATGAAAAATCACCGAAAACAAACTGCACACATTTTTGGAATAGAGTATGTATATTTATACAATAAAGTGTACTTCATATGATTTGTTCTTACCATCCACGTGAGGTATATTATGGAAGCAATCACCCTGGTAGGTCTCCCAAATCGCATTTCACTGTACTGCAATGAACAATACAACCAATTAAAGGCAGTTTAATTTGTGAATAAAATATAAAGTTCGAATATGTCTGTCATACAGGTTTGTCATACATGTATATCGGAATTGACGTTAAATGAAATATTTCAACACGGTCTTGAATGTGATATTTAAGTGAAAAGAGATGACACTGTCTGTCGAACATGTAGTGTATAGAGAGTTAAACTAAAGGTCCGGTAGAACATTTTAAGAATGTCTGGATTTTCCTTTTTGATTACGAAACAACAGAGACATCAGTCTTTGAAGTACCAGTTGTTTACATCAAATCATTTAGTCACATTTAGTTAAAGAAATTAAGTAGACAATATCCAACCAGACATGTGAACACTCTGGTAGTCCGAAGATGAAACTAAACATTTCTTTGACATTTGGCACTTTGTTGTATGCTTTACCATTGCTAAATAGAGGCAGAAAGATTATTTTATTCGGGTAGAAGAGCTATTGACAAAGCTTATCATGTCGATAGTTTAAAACAGTAAACGACAGCATGATGGTCACAAATAAATGCTATACTTGTAAGGGCATGATTGGCTTTTGGAGAATCAAAATTCCATTTTAATATTGCCGCCAAAAATCGCAAGTAAAATATGTAAAATTCTATCATGACACAATTTTCATTTTGGGCTGGTTTTAATTGCGAATACATACCTGTTTGAACAAGATTGATTTTACTCGTGTGCTCTTATTTTTCTCAGTGTTCGAATATGATGTAGTGACGATAAAAATATCTAATGAATTGCGAAGGGGAATAAACATACCGAGGCACGATCAGTTATACAGCAGATGAAGACAGCTGGTACAGCTCTACCATTCTGTAAAAAAACTAATAAAAAGGTGATGCCGACCGCTGTTATGCTTATTCAACAACATCACTAGGTGTTCCTACCAAATTAACGGCAGATCCCTATTGCTGGTACGGTAAATGCATTCTTTTCCAATAATAATAACATTCACCAATGCTAGAAGCCCTTAGGTTTAGACCAAACCTGAGACCCCTTGACAAATTGGTTACTCAGTGGACCTTACCGTTGACCGCTGCTTTTGTTGTTAATAGGTCGCTCTACTGTGTTGGCCGGCTTTAACAGTTTCACAGAGTACATAAATGGGCGATAACGTGTGGTATAACCTACCTGAAAGACACTGGTGATTCCAAGATTGTTGAACACTGGGATAAAAATGTGAGCCGCACCGAGGGCGGTGATGATAAAGGCCACCGAAATCCACCAATACATCGTACTGTAAACATACACTTCTGCCGGTGTTCCTAGAATAGTGACCGCTGAAATGAAACTTAACAACAGCGACATGGCTACTGGAAACGGACGCATGGTACTTTTATACATGGTATTTTTTTCGACAACGTCCTTTTGAATTTCAAACGCTGAAACCAACGTCGATTGACTCGATTCAGTCGGAAGGAAACTTTAAACGGAAGCGTTTCAGACCTCGTCGAAGTTATTTTCTTATAATACAACTCTTTTTTACTTTATAAAAACTATATATAAAATAGCAATAGGTTTACTTGATAATAAAATTATTTTCATAATAATAAGTGTAGACCCCCAATTGTATAAAGATTAAATGTCATACATTGTTTAACATTTATATCATCTAGTTGAACATTAGTCAAGTATTTTGATGTAGGCCTAGTACTTTCGGTCGTTGCAAAGTTATGCCCCGGAGAATAAATGCCGGACGCACGAACGCACAAACACCCAACGCCATTAGTATTGTGACGACCATGTATCGCACATCGCAAGCGGGCTCGACAATGAAAAGAACAAATCCAATACAGGACATCCATGTAGCCCGCGTAAGGTTGGCATAAAATGCCATTAAGAAGTAATTTGTTCGTATTTCGCTGACTCATTATCGATCCACATTTCAGAGAATTATTTTATTTAAAAAAATAGTAAAAGTAATTTTGACAAAATAGAAAAAAAACATTGATTACAGTTAAACAAAAAACAGAAGCATAAAGCAACAAGCACATTCGAGCCTGTGGAGATGTTTTGTTTAAATTATAATAAAAAACTGTCTAATTCAGTATATTGGATGTGTTTTACGATGGATATTTGTTGAAGACGCAGATGGAAGTAATTAGAAATGTCAAGATGCTTCATCACACTCAACAGCATATCTTCACTGTCTTGTACCTAAACAAAATCTAGGTCCATCTCAGTTTGTTGAGGAAACACTCATATACGTGTATGTATTCTGTCAAAATTAATGAAGTTATATTCCGATTACTGGTGGAAATATTCCTAGATTTTGCGTATGGTATATGTGTGTTTTCAACGTGATTTATTGACAATGCGGTTTCAAGCACAACGACAATAAGTAAAGTTGAAGCACGAAGACCAATCTTTGTTTACACAGTAAACAAACTTTAACGAAATTCATATGTAAACATTTTGCCACCATGCCCTGTAAGAACTAAACGCTATAGGGCGTTACATTATTTTGCTAGTACTAAAACAGCTAACACACTTTATGTACGGCAGAATGACATTATTACGTGACTTGTGACGAAACTTTTGTTATAACAAGATTCTGGTATCGTTACCCTGAGTCAACCGATATCGTTTACTTAAAGCCGAGTCTGGTTCTTTCTGATTTCACAACGTTTTGAATTTAACGTGCACACCGTTTTCTTAAATCAAAGTCGCATTTGGAAAACTCTGACATTGACTTAAGATCGACATAGGTTGATACAATTATTATTTAAAAAAGAAAGGATCCCTCTTTGAATTGATTTCTTTGAGACAAAACATGCCTAAAAAGACAATAAAAAAGGCAAACGTTGCACGCGTAAGATTAATAACTCTGTGAAATCGGAAAGCACTACAATATTAAATCGTATCGCTTTCAGCAACAGTAAATATCACTTAGAAACGTTCCTATTATAACAGACATAGAAATTATTGCACAGTCGTGTACATATGTCAAACGTAGAACAAAGACCTGAAGACAACTTTCACGCTGTGAAGGGACTTCATGAAGTATAAACCCTCACAATCGTGTGTGATTATCGGGCGACTCATATCCAACGTTGTCTTGACCGTTGACGCTCGACATTTTCCCGTTTACAGTATATGGTGGTGGGATTTCATCGTCTAAGCTTAAACTCGCAAGTCTTTCCTTACGTTTGTTTATGTCGGAAGATTCCTCCTCAATATCCTAAAAAACATGAACGTATAGTCTGTTAACATTCTTGTGTAATCATATGCATAACGAACCTGCTTAGTGAGATTCTACAGTTATCGACCAAGTCATGGTTTTGAACCAGTCTGGCCATCATAGCACTATTGAAATGTGGACTTAACAGCATTTATTATTCGTAGCATGTAATAAAAAACAACAGCAACAGCATCCAAACAACACGTTAATATTATGTACACCCATCTCGACAATACCAATTGTGCTTCCTATTATAAAATGTTACCTTCTGTTTTACAAAGAACTCGTTTTCTGATATATACAACACTAGGTTGCAATACAGGGTGACTTTATACGAACGTTTTTCGTTAACAAAAGCCGTTGTGTGTTTACAGTTCAAGCGCGCTATATTTGTGCTCTATATATGAGCTACATAATGTTTTACTTTTGAAACAGAACATTTGCACACAATCATAACACTGGGAAATGAGACCAGCCTAAAATTTCTTGCAAGCAGCTGATTTGTTGAAGTTGAGCTCAGTCTCCAACTTACTAATCAAATGTTTGAGATACAGCCCAATATCCAATCTCAAATTTATTATATAACACGCAGAGAAAATGCGATTTATAAATTTTACCACACTCATACGGAAGTCATACGCAGACACCAATTCAATTGTTATAATTATTATTATATTTTTCTTATAATTTATTTATTTTTGTTATTTAAGTAATTGTAATTAAGATAATATACCAAAGAACAGAACATTTCAAATGGTAGTTACCTCCCCATGTCTTACGCCAAAGCGGAGGGGTTTTCTCCATCTTTCCGGTAGGTACGGGAAGAAAATATCGAAGAAGGGACATATCAGTTTTGGATTTATCTTCTTTGTATCCGTTACACCTGAAAAAAATTTATTTCTTCCTCAGTTGTCAAATTAAAATAAATATAAATATATGCATTGACAACAAATAAAACAATAATAAAAATGGAACATAATATACAGTCATGTATATGTAAAAACCCAAAACGCAAAAACAACAAATAAACAAAAAACAACAACAAAATCAATCAATCAATCAATCAATCGATCGATCGATCGATCGATCAATCAATCAATTAATAAATCAATCAATCAAACACCACCAACAACAGCATATACTTCATTTGCGACACATAGAAGCCAGTCTTATAATTACAAATAGACCATATTTAAAGCTGAAAATGTATTATAATATAAAATTAGTTAGAATTCATTTTTATCCTCATATTTGTATTGTAAATTGTAATCATAGCAATCGGAATATAATACATGTACTTTTAATCTAATCATTTATACTCGTAAGTATGTCTTGACAATTTGTTGTTGTTGTTTTTTAATAAAAACTGTCTGGATCAGAAACTCAAACACAGGGCAGTAAAATTCTGATAAAGGGCCGCACTTACAGGACATTGATAAGGATCTGAACTGGCGGGATTTCCACACTGCTCAGAAAAATATAACAGATGTAGGTAAGAAAAATATGGATTTTCGCTTATTTACGTGATCACCTATGTATCTTTGCATAAATTTACTATGTACAGTACTTTTATTATTGCAATATGTATTCAAAGCACAGAGGGCAGTGGGGTGTTCGATTCAGTGTGGATCCTATCCCAGTGTATCTGTCCTGTTTTGTTTTCGTTAACAAACATGCAGTCATAAAGGTCAAAAATGTCACATATGTTTTGCTGTTTTTTTTTCTAACAATTGCTCATAATATTTGAAAAATTTACTTTTAATAGTTAGTCTCCAGGGGGAACACTGCGTTGGAGATTAGCAAATTTCTCGCAGCGTTAACTTCCCCTTACAATTATGCTAAATGTAAAACATCGATAAGCACTGAATTTCATAAAGATGTCTCGATTGTTCATAATGTATCACGTGGAACAATTTTCCCTTACACGAATGTTCTTGTAACATTTTTTGCTAGGTTTGTGGTTTGCTTTTGTAACACGGCTCCGAAAAAAAAAAACGCCTGCTATAGTTGTTCTACCTAATTAGAACTGCCTAAAAGCGTAATTGCTTTATAGTTCACAATGCGCGGTCAGCACTGCCCAATTATGTCAGAAAATACATGCTAAACTTTTTATTTAATGCTTTGGTTTCTGATACTATGAGTTTTGTAATTATACAATTGTTTACTTTAGAAAGTACGAACCCGTGATAAGGCTGACAAACATGCCGACGACGACGACGGTAACAACACCAATACCGGAATACCAGATGTAGGAAACGGTGTATAGTCGATTTATACCCCTGGAAGAAGAACAGATTAACGATTAGTTGTTTACCAAAATCCGACAGGCATAAATTCGAAGAGTCGCTGTTTTATGTTGTAGTGGTTTGAGTTTTACGCATTCAATATTTAGTTATCATCATCATCGTAATATGTTTAGAAGATATATGAATGAGCGTATGCTCGATATTCAAAACAGTTTAACATATATACAGCATATTTATTTCAACTTTATTTTTATTTAGTAGTTATTTAGATTATTCGATTTTCCTTCGAATTCAAAAATGTCTAGATTAGCCCATATTTCCTGGTCTGAAGGTTATAAAGCTGAGATTGGAAACCAGTCTCAAATCTCAAGCATCTGATTTGAGACTGGTTTCCATGCTCAGTTTTATAACCTTGGGCACAGAAATAAAGAGATGATTGAGAAGATTTATCGCAACAAACGGTGTTAAGTCGCTTTATACTATTGCAAGAGGAAAAAATCCCCCACAGCTTTATTTTCAGGATATTGAAATTAGCTATATAATGATTTAGAAGTTATTTAGATTATTTGATTTTTCACTGAATTGAACAATGTCTAGATTTGCCCATCTTCCCTGGAAATGATAAATGTTACTGAATATATGAGATGTGTTTAGAAAGATGTATAGTCACATTGATTAGCCACTTACGTATAGTTATCATTTATGTAGTTTGGCCGCAATGTGGCAGCACTTGTCGCGGCGGTCATTGTTGTGTTTAGGGCTGTCGCGGCAGTCGTCATCGTTCCTGTTATGTTCCAATTACAGGCGGCAGTGGATATCGGCGGCCTGACTGTCACACTGACCCCTGATATTGACGTTCCGAGTCCGATCCACAGCAACAAAGCTAGACTCGTCAATATTCCCACAGCTCCACCCTAGAGTGAAGCATGCGTCATTTATAGATCAGTTACTTTCAATATTGTTGAGAGGTAGTCGTTAAACTCTTAATTTATATATTTATTTGATTTATAAATGTTACATTGCCCATGTGCAATGCAAATTGCGTAATGACATAGACAAGCTAACATCCATATTGGTTGAGGATTATTTCTTTGTTTATTTCACATTAATTTCAAATGTAATTAAATACACATACACTACTTCGCAAGAAAAACGATCCATTCTATGTTCCGTTTATAAAACAACAAACCGATAACGTATGAGGTAGTAATTTCTTGACTTATAATTGACAGCACTACAAACTGCATATTTTATTGAGCATGATCAAATCACAAAGTCCAGCATAAATTTCACTATCTGGTATGGTCATCACATATCTTGATAACGTATTGAAATCCCCACTTTTACGGATTGCATGGACAGAGTCTCTAAACGGTTTGCCTAGGGACCCATTTCTATTTGACCCATACAATAAAGTCCTCCCTGAGGGGCAAGAGTGGCGTCAAGAATTGACAAAGACACACTTTCCTTGGAGGTTCAACATGTAGCACGTTTTAGACATGGTAACATACGTGAAATAGTAAGCATTAACTAGCCCAGGTTCTATACAAAAAAGCAATGTCATGTGTATAACATGTATTCGCCGTATTGTGAAATGCATGACGTTCTGTGACTTGCAACCTGTTGCAAATGTGTAGTGTGTATTATTGCTGTATTCATTTTATTACTTACCCATTTGTTCGCCCAAGGAAACAACATTCCGAGCGTGAACATTCCCAGCAAGGGACCTCCAAGCACACCAAACAATACATACGCCAACTAAAAGAAAAAAATCAGCAATCCTGCATAGGCCAGCAAGCAAACACTCACAATATTCAAACTAATTTTTAAATAAAAATAATTCTTTCAGTTATTTTTATTGCATCTAATACATGTACTTGTAAGATAAGGCCTTATTTATTTATAATGTTGCGTATTCACATAAGAAAACCACCATGAGTTTCGTTACAGGTGGAAATTGAACAAAGTGCTCAAGTTCTCATTCATTATTTTTATTAATTCTATTGTCGTTATTATTTATTGTTTTGTTGATAAACTGGTTATTCACAAACCCCATACATAATTAGTTACCTGTAAAATCATGGTTCCTAACTGAGAAACGATGAAGGCAAAAGCCAGGGACATGAGGCCGAACAAAACCACTGCAAAAGACGTAAATGTGCTTCGTTATGAAAAAAGTGTCTTTAGTTATATTTTTAGCATTTTCACAGTTTTTGCTATTTTAGAAAGAACACTTATATACACAAATATACTTAATTTTGTTACAAATAGTAGTAGTAGTAGTAGTAGTAGTAGATTGTATATTCATTCCAGCGAAATGTCGTCTGCTACACCTTTTGACGTCATTTCAAGGAATGATGTCAACTTCGAGTAGACATATTTTCGCATGGCGCGGCTCATATATTTAATTTTTACATGAGTTTTCGAGCCATATTTTTAAATAATAATAAAAACATGAAAGAAATCGTTTGTTAATGTTGTCATTGGTTGTTTCGGTAATTGTTATTTGGTCTCAGTGGTGACAAAAATATTTTTAAATTAACTTCGTCACAGAAAATGTGTTAGATCTATATGTGATATTTTGACAACCTGGTTGTTGCTATATGGTTTAGTGAAGAATGAACTCTTTTAAAAACACAACTTCTTTAATAAATAACTAAAATAAAAATGACGAATATTAAGATGTCATTTGACTTTACAAGAAAACACAATTGTTTATAACGCAGATTGATGCATAAGAGACCTACCGAAGCCCTTGGACAGCCAGGTTGCACGACCAGTGCTTATCCTCGGACAGCACATGGGTCTCACAAAGTCTTCCAACACGACCGCAGCCACCGCGTTCAATCCAGACGATATCGTGCTGTGGAAAATAAAATGGTATATATAAAACACCTGGGTAAAGAAGGATAATGGATGGATAGAATGAAAGAGGCGAAGAGCATGGAGGACGGACGCAGAAGCGAGCAAAGATATAGGGGTTGATGGATCGTCATGGTAATGCCTGGGCCGAGTTAGGATCGAATGAGTTGATGAACGGCTAAACAAAATTGTTTACATTTGAAAAATAGGTTAAATAATGAGACTGGTTTCCAAACTCAATTTTACAACATTGGAGCCTGGTCTTGCTGTCTAGACTTAGCTCTTTCAACGTTTGATGTGTTTATATTTAATTTATCTAACCTGTAATGATATGTAAATGCACACCGCGCACAAGTGCACAAAGTTGAAAACATGAATTCAAACAAAAACAACAACAAACAAACCCAACTTTCATGCGCATTCACGTAAAACGATAATATGCACTTAATTGAAAATTTGCCACGTTTGCTATCTTATGCAGTAAATTTTGTCATTAGATATGGTCTGTATATAACATAACCGAGGGCTTGAATAGGCCTAATGTAAAAGCTGAGTACGGCACGGGCATAGAGTACAAATGGCATATGTTAAGTGGTATTTTTAATTTGATCATCAAATACATTTTAAGTAATGCTTAGGCCTGATATTACCCAGTCGTGATTTTAGATTTTCAAGAATATTGTATATTTTAAAAAATGATTACCAAAATTCTAATTGTCTGTAAGAAAGCATAAACATGTTGCATTATCAATTTCTATTTAATTACGAGGTGGTAAAAATAATCATAATGCATTCATAGGAAGTTGACAATTGTCAACCGTTCACCACCTCTACCTTATCCATCTCAAGTGTCTGTTTTAAGTTAAGATAAACAACTCAAGCATTAACACAAATATGACCTGTAGCATAAATAGCGCCAATCTCGCTACAGCGCCTTATCTCCATTTATGTGGAAGCGTTGTACTGCCAGCAACCCTCGGCAAAGACCCCCCCCCAAAAAAAAAGGTCTAAGGTATAAACCCTACACCTTTTTAAAGACTGGATTATCAAAGAGTTCACCATCAGTGTTGAATGATTGTTTAACGCGGGTACAGGGTACAGTATGCTCTCAATACGAAACATATTGCTTTCTTCCACTAGGTAAGTACTCTCCCCAAACCTTTCCTTTTGTTGAAAGGAGACATTGATCGCCGCTTTAACGTTAAAATGAAGACCTGTTCAATATACAGAACCAAAAATTTAACAGTGAACGAAATTTTCATACGAAACGATTAACGTTAGAGTTATAGAAAATGCATAGTTTTTGAATAGTTTTTTAAATATCGTATACAGTTTTAACGGAAAAAATTTTACCTGAGGCTACCACTGAAGACTGTTGAGAGAAGCAAGCCTGGGAGCCCGGGCATGTCCCCTAGGAGATCCATCATCCATAGGGGGAGCAGCTGAAATATCAACCACTTATTTATACACATTCTTGGGGACAGGCAGTAAATAATGTTGGTAAATCTTGTAGATCAACTCATTTGTTCGTTGTTTTTCCCCATTATATACCAAGATTAAATCATTTTCTAAGTATGTATTACAAACTTGTGTATACAACAACAACATCATTTAAATAAAAGGTCAATCATACAAAGCGTCATGAGAAGGTTGTTAAATAAAAACCAATCAAAGGTACAAATGCAGTATTCTTAAGTATGCAAGGTTCACAGTTGTTTGAATAAACAAAGTTACAGGCATGCAATAGCCATCTACTAGTCTGATCACGGTCTGCTTTCTTTATTTTTAAATTTCATGGACCGCGTCATATGAGTGTACATCTGGGTTGTAACATCGCGGGCTTATTATGGAAGAAAGTCACAAGAGTAGCCACGACCGGGTAGACACAACTAACTTCCATAAGGTAGCTCAATAACTTCTCCTCACTTAAAATTGCTTGACTCCCTGAGGACTTAAACCAATAGCGTCGATAATGCTCTTTGATTAAGAGAAACCAAGAGGAGCCTAACCATAAACAATGCTAAGCCTGTGATTAACAGACTTCTGGAGTCTATCCAACCACGATGATGAACCTGTGATTAAAGAACAAGTGATTGACAGTTGACAGACACAAAGGATTCCTAACTCACCTGATCAGGCTTTTGGACAAGACCAAATGTTACCGGGTCACATTCAGCGTAGAATGCATACATGACCACGCCCACCAGGCAGCTGAGAGTAATGATGGAAGCCATGCCAGGCAGATTTAACCAAATGGCACTGAAAGGAAAGATGTTCGATTTACAGGGTCTGTTGGAACCCCAGAATACAACAAAGTTGAAAACAAGATGATTTATTTAAGAACAAAAAAAACGAAGCAGATAGCTCTAGAACTAAAAATTATGAATATGTATTTGAAACCAATTGAAATTCCTTAAAAATGGTCTTCTATCATTCATCGAAATAAAAATTTATACACACTCTAATGAAACAGTCAAAGCATTTCTTGCAATCAAGCCGTCCAGCCGATGAAAAATACATTCAGTTTGATGTGGGAGGGTGGGGAAGACGGGGGTTGGGGCTAGAGGGGGATAAACCAACATTACCTATAGTATGTAATCGATAACTAGACAGTCACGTGACACACAAATAATTTAAATATGGTTTATCAGCATTTTTAAAAAAGTTGATATCACCATGTTTTCTTGATGAGTATTTATCACATAGAAAATATTGACGCCGACATAAAAATATTTAATTCGAGCCCATCTGCCATTTGATTATTATTGGTTATATTTATATGTTGCATCACGTGACTGTGTACATATACTTATCCTACGTCAGTTATATCCATATTATCGTATGCTGTTGTAACTACAAGGTTAGAGCTACGTGACAACTGAAAAGCATATACTCTCATGCATTATATCATGCAAGAATACGAGTGTGACTTACATTCTGGATTGGGATACACTTCTCACAGCGATGGCTCTCTGCACTTGTGCCTGGTTGGTCCCGAACACGGCACACCAGAAAATACCCCCACCCACCACCACATTCCAAACCGAGTGACGCAGTCTGGGATCGGGATCGAACCTGCAAGAAAACTGAAATTTTAAACCAGTCTCAAATCTCAAGCATTCGCAGTCGCCATTTCAGCCAATCAGATCCTTGAGATTTGAGACTGGTTTACATTCTTAGTTTTATAATCTTGGGTTTCACTTGAATAACTTTTTCATGTGCATGCACCTAAATATATTATATATATCCCTTATATTAATTAAAATTTAATAACAGAACTTTTGTAAAAAAGTGTTATTGTTCAATTATATGTGTTGCTATGTTGCAAACTTTTATCAACTGTACTTGTCTACTATGTTTAAGTTGATACATTTGTCTCGCGCAAGGCGTCCTTTAAACATAACATAAACCAACGAATGCATTTTTTTGTCTATTCCAATAGACAAATCCAATTTTATCCGGGTTTATTCTATTATATGTGTTGCTAGGTTAAAAACCTGTGTATCAAATGAACTAGTATAACATTTGTCTAGCGTAAGGACGTCCTTGAAACATACCTCAAATCAACAAATGCATTTTAATTCATTTCAATAGACGAACCCAATTTTATCCAGGTTTGTGGTGGCAAATGCGGCTTTTGTTAAACCGCTTCAAGTAAAACCAAGCATATTTCATCTGTTTTTGTAAAACAAAATTGTTCGCTCATATCTTGCGAGTTAATAAATTGTAACTCTTTCATCCCATTTTATTTTAATCTAAAATCAATTCGACATTTATCTAGATAAAACTAAAATAATATTGGCAACGTTCAAGTGCATGTTGACCTAAAAACTAAGTGTCTGGGTCTAAAAGTAAAGTCTGAGCCGTGC
Organism: Corbicula japonica; assembly: GCA_038501625.1. Lineage (NCBI taxonomy): Eukaryota > Metazoa > Mollusca > Bivalvia > Venerida > Cyrenidae > Corbicula > Corbicula japonica. The sequence continues at coordinate 13,101,961 of JAZAYU010000010.1, forward strand.
TTTATAAAAGAAGTCCTTAGACACAAGTTAAGATTTAGCTTCTTAAATAATAATCATAATTAAGATTTCCATTGCATTTTTCGAGAAAAAAGTTACAACAAATAAGTTTAAAACCTTAGAATATAACCTGAACAACGGACCCAAAAATGTTACTCAGGCGGTTCTCTTGGAAACAGTCTTTGATGGTCGACGGAACAAATATTGCTTTAAAAACCCGTGCACCGACGGGTTGAAAACTGTCACGCAGGAAAGTATAGAGATTTTTATTCTTGTTGCAAAATATGTTTAAGCTTCAATTATGTCACAATACGCAGGACGCCAATATTATCGTAAATGTGTCGCAGCGTGACAAAACGCGGCAAATTAACTTCCCAAAAACTGTAGTTTTGATCAAGGATCTGCACTAGGATCTTTTCTTCCTTTATAGACGAACTAAGAACACTTTTACATTATTCAGAACTCTAACTGAATAGCGAACAGTGTATATTCTGACCAGACTGCGCGGAATAGCAGGCTGATATAGGTCTACACATGTCGCGTCGCATAGGACCATATGCCCCATTTCGTCAAGATGCGTCCGATTAGTACATTTTAATATAATAACTTACTCCCATATGACTATTCTGCCGTGTTTGTCAGCGATATCCCAGGCTTTATCAATGCCGCCCAGCACGTTGGAACCTAGAATCACTATGGTCAGCATTCCGGCATAGACAATCACCATCTGCACAGTATCTGCCCACAATACAGCCTTCATACCACCCTGAAAAATTCCACCAGAGTCACTCAAGATACGTTCTGGAAAGCTGGTTTGTCGCTTAGAAACCAATTAAGAAAGTGCAGAGCACTTTCCTCAAAACTGATGGTTTCTGAAGCTCATTCTATACAGCAATCGACCGATTTGTCGGAGATACGAGGTTCGAGCCATGGTCGAGGCTTAACATTTCCCCAAAACATCCCCTTTGTCGTTGTTTAAGAGCGAATTGTCATAGATCTCGGCTATGCAAAACATTGGCTGGATTATTTGACCTAAATAATTATGCTTTTCTTGCAGACATTTGCCAAGTTGTTTAGAAATATCACGTATAAGTTAGTGTTGTGTACAAGATGCACAGAAGGAACCTAAACAACCACTGAATTATTGCATTTACCAATAAAAAGTAATAGTCGTAGAACAGAATAGGTTAAAACTCCCTTTGACGAATACCAGATCAAATGGGATCTAGAAGGGACCCAAGCCATCCCCGATCTATATACCAGAGCAGAAATGATCTAGAATAGATTTTTAACTACCTTCAATCTGTATACCAGATAAGAAGGAACTTAACTACCTTAAATTAGATGTAATCAACTTACCAGGGCGGTGTAGAAGGTGCACACAAGGCTGACCGCAATGACCGATCCCCACAGCGACAGTCCCGTCACTAGAATAATAAAGGATTCGTTCGTCAACGTTTCACTATGGAACGCCATTAAAGTTAAGAGTAACAACAGATACTTAAGCAGTTAAAGGCGTTTGTTAATTCACAGTAGTTTTGTTAAGACAGGCAGTATACGCAAAACTAAATCAACTATCCGTTTGTAGGTTTGGATAAAATATTATGAGGGAAAGACTTATTCATTTAAATGCATAAAGATGAATTACGGTAAGACATTCGTGTAAGCCAAACACTTTAAATAGGTGTCATTTTGTTACAATTACAAGATATAGGTATAACTTTTCTACTGTTTCAACACGTTAGAGTGATTATACCTGATTCTGATGGTTCTTGTTTTTGCTACCAAACAGTGCAAAATGGGAACCATTTGATCAAAATTTAACATTTTTGAACTTGACTGTGAATACCTCCGTTATTCGGTATCCGCTTTACACTTAGTTTTGTAGAGGACGAGAACCAGGGCGGGAGCGGGCGATCACTCCAACATGATGGCATGGTAAAAAGCGGCAATATGTCGTATCTGTATATTTAAAGGATACCAAGAACAAATTTAATTGTTGTTTTTTTAAGCAATCTGACACCAATGTCATGTTTTTATTTCAAACACATTCTCTAATTACCTGCATTCAAGGCGAGTGATGGAGCGTACAGTACGATAGCCATATAGAACAACTGAAAGGTAGAAAGTACAAATATTAGTATTGACCCGTATTTTGAACTTCATTAATGCATAAACGTGCCTCAGATGTTGACATAAGGGTTCATACAAGTATCAGTCTACATTCTCACCTAATGGTGTGCTAATGATAACTTAATGTGCTGTCTACCTATAAAATTAATCTAAAGCCAAAATTAATCTAAGGCCATTCACAAAAGTAAGCTTAATATGTAGACAGTTGCTGTACGGAAACTCCTTAAAAATAAAAGCGTAATATATACAATGTATAAAAGGGGGATTTGGAGGGCATCAGCTTGGTTGCAGGTATCCCCTTTTTGAGCATCAATCTTTAATTTTCATGGGGAGTTAGCCAGAAAGTGTTGAAAATCATTATGTATCTATCCTACGACTGCCCCAAACGAACCACCTTTATGGAAAGCTTGCATCCGACATTGTAAGCTATGCTCAAGCAGATCCGCTGACAAACATTAGATTCCAGGGCTGAAGGTTATAAAGCTGAGTTTGGAAACCAGTCTCAAATCTCAAGCATCTGATTGGCTGAAATGGCGACTGGTCGCCATTTCAGCCAATCAGATGCTTGAGATTTGAGACTGGTTTCCATGCTCAGTTTTATAACCTTGGGCACTGATGATGATACTCGTTACAATTTCCAAGTGAACATTTATCCACCACTTACCATCAATGAAACGTGAATATATCATTACATTGATTGTATGATTAGCTTTATAAAAAAACAACAACAACCAAAACGGAAGAAGAAAACAACAAGAAATATCTTTAAACTAGATTGTGCCTACAGGGCACTGATGCCTTCACTTCTGCATAATTATTTGTTACACGAATATTTGTTTATGTAAAACCTTCATACTCAATAAGAAGTTTGACAAGCATGGTTTCATTAAATCAAATTACTTATTCGCAACACCAGATTTTATTATACTAACTTATTACAAGGGCCATTACTCTTTTAAATTAGTCTAAGGTTAAATTATTTACATCCTATTTGCACAAGTTTGATGAAAAAACAAAAAACAACAACAAAACATTCTAGAATGTGAATGAGGAGTTAGTGAGACAAGAAAGTACGTTACTAACTACGCTGACTTACACAATGGTCGAAACTGTTATCTTTTAAAATGAAGAAAACATTGCATTAACAGCACTTTTCTGTTAAAAAAATCATTGTAATTTTGTAAACTATTTACACCGTAAAGTGTTTACCATCATTTTATAAAATCTACTTACCATCCACGTGAGGTATATTATGGAAGCTATCACCCTGGTAGGTCTCCCAAATCGCATTTCACTGTACTGAAATAACCAATAAAAGCCATTTTAAATTTGGGAATGAAAATACAACCAGGGTGTTTTCCATCACCCTATGCAAACACACACAAAAATTTAAAAGATGGTGTTGACAAGGCATAAGGTACTAAAATTGTGACTCGGACTCGATAAACTAATTCATAAAAATTCCAAACGAAATAATAAACATCGTTTATGCATTAATTTTTGTTATCTATTTCTCGTACAGTGGAAACTGGACATAAATATGTGACATATCCATATAGGTTATATGTCATTGCATATCAGCAGACATTGCATATTCCATTTATAAATCGATTAGTACCATAAACGTTACTGGCTTTCCAGCCTAGCGTTTATAAGTTTCATTACTGACATTATCGTCGTCGTTGTCGTTTTAATCGTCGTCGTTTTCTTTATAATCATCGTCATTCTCTTATAATCGTCGTCGTTTACATTAAAATCGTCGTCATTTTCATTATAATCACTGTTGTTGTCGTTTATAATTATCCGTGTATTTACCATTTCAATTTTAAATGATTAATACATGTATTCTTATTAAAATGTAATGGAAAATCGTACTGTTAAACGCTCTTTCAGTGAAAATTGTTTCGAAAAAATATAATAGATTTTTAATACATTCTATCCAGCAGGTCGGACAGAAGTTTGATCCCTCCGACATGACAGCGAATGACACTTATACATTTCTTCTTAAATGGTAATGATAGACTGTCTGACAATTTTTTATTTCCTTTAGGATTACAAGCCCGCGAGGATAACCATTTGCATGGTACAAACGAATAGTAATTGATAATTATATAAATTATTAAACACAACTACAACAAAATCATAATATCATAATGACAAAGTGATTGTTTTATTTACGTCGTATAGATTAAAATAATACACACCGAGGAGTTTTAAGAAATAAACGATGTATTGTTGTACCGTTAATAATAAAATGTTATTTCAGGTATACTGTTGTTTTCGTTTTCTTTCGGTTAATTGATTTTATAAGATCTTGAAATGAACAACATCCGAGTTCGTTCACCTGAGCAGTAATGGTACATACATTATGTACTTGATATATCAAAGCTTTCCATCTTAATTTAAGTTCAACTTCTTTTCTTTATTTCACTGATAAAATGTGTTTGCTATTCATAACTTGCGAAATAACTCTAGTGAAATGCAGTTCACTTCTGATTGGAAAAATGAAACTGCGACCAACAGAGTGGTATTCCGACGAGCTAAACCGTGAGTGAAACATATGGGAACACTCAAAAGTAAAATAACAAATAGAAAAGTTTATTTCAATGTCTCCAACCTGAAAAGTCCTGTCATCCTGCGAAGTTTTAAAAACTCTGGGACAAAGAGGTCTTGTGGGAGTTATTGATAGGAAACTGATTTGACTATAAAAGGGCCATCTGACATTGACCTTTGACCCAGTTTCCCCCAATTCAATAGAAATCATTTTCTTATTTAGTAAATTCATCCTTTGAAGTTTTTTGATTCTGTGTTATAGGAACACCTGTTGACTGACGGACGGAGCAAAAAAAATCACGGTCTCCCGCAAGACGTAGGGGCATGAATTACATATTGCTCTCATCTTCACCAAAAGATTTGCGAAAATTTCATCTCAAAAAGATCTTTTTCACCTCGATCAGGTAAAAATTGCAGGAACCGAGGTTCAGTACATGATGTTCGTTCTGTCGTTTGGGTTTAAGTTTTACTTGTGACATTTTATTGCATACTTTACCTTCTTTAAATTTTTTGCTGTCGGCGTTGTCGAATTTCTTTAACAATTTGACGGACAAGTGCGGAAACTATTCTTTTCATATAAGGTTTAGATAAAGTAATCCTGAAAATGTATCATAATATGAATCCGTACCGTTTTAAGTCTCACCCGGCTACTATTTTACCACTCCAACAAGACGGAAAAAATAAAGTTGGCTAAAGAAACACAGGCCAGATGAAGATCAGTGGCCGGAACGGGTAAAGAACTAGACTTTTAAACTTTATTCCGTAGGTCCTTCACCGGGTGTATCGCCTCTGACGTTACGAATATGCCATTTTCGCGTACTGAGAGGAGCTAATTCTTTCGTTAAACAACAATTTAAATTTAGTTTAATTGACCCATGACTGGTAAATATATTTTAACAATTGTTGGAGTGAATCTGAATTTCAAAATGCAAATTGATCTCTTTTTTTACAAACATTGAACACTGCCGAGATGAATATAACGTCGCGGAAGTGACGTGAAGTTTACAGGTCCGGAGTCCTATTTAAAACTCAAACACTTTGAAAAGAATTTAATGCACAGTTCTCGCGTACGTATATAACTAACTATTGTGCAAAGTTCACCTAGTCATAAATATGATAATGAGTCGGTTTACGTGTTTTTCTTTTCGCAGGTTAATGAGTTGCTTCTGGCTATCTGTTTAAACTCGATTACTTTTACTATCTACTGCATAGGATACTTGGGTCACTCCAAATTGAGAATTCGAACATGTAATAACAAGAAGTTTTAAACACTTTGTTCTCCAGACCAACGAACATTTATCAAATGAATGTCGTAGTGGAATAAACACCCTTAACGAGATATCGAACAAACTGTGCCGCGTCCAACCAGCTGAACAGAAGATGCCGGCCGCGGGTAGAGAATTAGAATCATGTAAGATACAATGCCGACCGCTGCTATGATGATAGCATTCTGCACCAACAATCTAAGCGTCATATCCCAATTTCTGTAAGAGTAATATCATGTATTTATCATTAATTTATCAAATTATAATAACAAAAGACACTCCGATGCCAGGATTCCTAATATTTTGACCGAATCGGAGACCCTTGGACTAGTTGTTTGATAGGTGGACCGAACATGAGACCCTGCATCGGTTTTATGAAGCTCGCTCTTCTGTGCTTGCTGCATGGACAGTTTCCAAAAGAACAGGGCTGGAGGTTATAAAACTGAGATTGGCAACCAGTCTCAAATCTCAAGCATCTGATTGGCTGAAATGGCGACCAGTCGCCATTTCAGCCAATCAGATGCTTAAGATTTGAGACTGGTTTCCATGCTCAGTTTTATAACCTTTGGCACAGAACACAAACGTCAGAGCTTGTGTCGCTTAACTTTCCTGAAAGATGCTGGTTATTCCAAGATTGTAGAAAACTGGGATGAAAATGTCAGCCGCACCGAGCGCGGTGACAATAAAGGACACAGAAATCCACAATACATCGTACTGTAAACATACTTCTGCCGGTGTTCCAAGAATAGTGACCCCTGATATGAAACTTGATAACAGCGACATGGCTACAGGAAACGGGTGCATAGATCGTCCACCCAGTAAATATTAATCAGTCGTGTGTTTGTTTCTGTCTTTGATGGCATAGAACACACCGATTCCCGCCGAAATTGCGAGAGTGCACCCGGAAACGGCGTAATCCGCGCCATGAAATGGTTTAGATACTCGGGTCTGGTAACTATACGGCCCTGACGACATTTTGCCGGCAGTGCTTAAAAATTTGAACTCGCGAAAAATATAGTTATTGTTCAAAACTTAAAATTTTGTCACCACTGTCCGTTGGAGAAAAAAATCACTTAATACACATTTTTATATGCATTCCATAAATTATTTGGTAAATCCATGTCAGGTTTTGATCCATGTTACGTTTTGATAGCAAATATTGGTTTTCAGCGAAAAAGTCCAACTAATGGAAAGTAATGAGCCTGCCGCGTGGTATCAAAATGTTGTCAAATAGTTGACCGTGAATGATGACCGTACTACGGAGTTGTAAGTAACCATTGTTTTACGTACACACTTCATACACGATTTAACATGTCGTTGAAATGATCCGTAATTTTGGCGACCTGGCGGCCTAGCGGCGAGAAGTTGGCAACCTAGCGGTGTAAACTTGGTGGCCTAGCAGCCTGCAGCTGGCGGTCATGTGGCGTTACGTTTTCGGCCTAGCGGTGTGAAATTGGTGGCCTTAAGGCCTAGCAGCCAGCCTAGTTGGGACGAGCGGGCTAAACTTCATATTTTTAAGCCTGCCAGCGTGTACGTTCTCCCAACACCAACGTCAAAACATGTGTTGCTGAACTTACCTCAAAAACGCTGGTTATTCCAAGATTGTAGAAAACTGGGATAAAAATGTGAGCCGCACCGAGCGCGGTAATGATGAAGGCCACCGAGATCCACCAATACATAGTGCTGTAAACGTATACTTCTGCCGGTGTTCCAAGAATAGTGATCGCTGATATGAAACTTGACAACAACGACATTGCTACCGGAAACGGGTGCATAGATCGTCCGCCGAGTAAATATTCATCAGTTGTGTGTTTGTTTCTGTCTTTGATGGCATAGAACACACCGATTGCCGCCGAAATAGCGAGAGTGCACCCGAAAACGGCATAATCCGCGGCATGAAATGTTTTAGACACTCGGGTCTGGTAACTATACGGCCCAGACGACATTTTGCCGGGAATATCCTAAAATTCTAAACTCGCGAAAAATAAATTTATTATTCAGCACTTAGAACTTTTTAAAACAATGTCCATTGGAGGAAGTATTATTTTAAACATTTTAATATGGGTTCCGTTCATTATGAAGTAAATCCATGTCACATTTTGAAAACGGATAACAAATATTTGTCTTCAGTAAAATCGTTTAACTAATGGAAAAATTTAAGCTTGCCGAATGATATCAAAATGTTGTCAACAGATGACAGTGAATTGATGAGGAAATCATAAAAGCGTGCGACGGAGTTGTATATAGCGTTCACTTTACGTGCACTTCATACACTATTAAATAAACGTCTTGTTAACAGTGGTTGAGAAAATTAATAAAGATTTATTTATCTAAGAAGGCTTTATTGCGGTTTTACAACCATTGATTTTATTAAATCTGCTTGCTTGTTAATTGAGGAAAGTGGCTATAAAGTCCGACTTTCATTCTCCTCGGAAAATAGCTCCGATAGAACAAGGAGGTATATTTAAAACAAATAAAAGACACACCATTCTTTCAACAAGTTCAAATGAATGAAACAATATGTAAATGTACTTTGTACACTGATATATATGTTGTTGAAAATTCTGAATTTCAAAGCAAATCATGTTTTTAACTGTTTTTTTTTACTTTAAAACAAATCACTTTGCTCTCTATTTAATGACCAACTTGAAAAAAAGGATTGAAAAAAACTTCTCTCTGAAATCAAGTTTCTTTTTTTAACTCAAGGTGTAGTCACACTCTAGCGTATGATAGAAACGTATGTATTGCGTGTAAAAATGTTAGAAAAATTACTTATACGCACAGCTTTTGAGCGTTTAAAACCCGAGCTATTGACGACAGTCCTTTACAAACGTATGAATAGCGTATGAACAGCGTTTGTATAACGTATAACCGGCGTACAGGTAGCGCATGAGAAACGTTTGCGTTCGTGTGTGAGCGTATGTCAACATAAGTCACCGTCAGTGTAGCGTTTATCACCGTATGGGTAGCGTATGCAAGCGTATGAGTAAAGTATGCATAACGTATGTGAGCTTATGAGCAACGTTTCAGTAGCGCATGCGCAGCGTCCCCTTTCGACTGTGGACTGTCCCAGTTCCTTCATTTCCAAACTAGACTTCGAGGTGTAAAGATGCCTGCAAAAATGTCTTCGGCCCGTGGCAAAGGAAAGGGCAAAAAAAGTAAACCTGCTGATCCCCCCTCTGATGTTTGTAGCAGCTCATCATACATCTCAGGGGGCATACGCAAGAAGTTTTTGAACGATCTTTGGTCCTCATTTCTGAGTTCAACCATAAGCTGGTCATACAGGCCAAACTGACGTCGTCGTCCAATCCATGGTCTCACCCAGGATTGGCGTCTTATTCTCCTCCTCCTTCTCCTTCTTCCTTGTCTTCTAATTCGTTGAGCATAATAAATTGTTAAATTTATAAGTTCGTAATGGTGTTGGAGAAGAGCTACCTCCATCGTCTCTCTGTCGATCTGCAACTGACGAAGATGAGGAAATGGGACCCTATATATATTAACAGCTCAACTGACCACCTTCATGCCATCGTATGAGATGCGTACTTGACATATGAATAACGTACCTTTAGCGTCACTCTATCGTATCAAGCGTATGTGTAGCGTATGATGAGCATTTCTTGCATACCAGATCAGGACATCCGGTGATTTCACCCGTGTAGGAAATTTCGATCCTACACCCCCCCGTGTAGAATGAGTCACGTGAATGACGTCATATATTCAAGTTATTGACGTCATTTATAAAAACGGTTAGCGTTAATGTCAATATTTCAGCATAAGGAAAATAAAAAAGTTTGTATACATACATAGAAATGTTATAAATAATAAAAGGTATGCAAGAAAAAGTATCTTGCATGAGACATTCGGTAAAGATGGAAAAATCTGTCACCTCGGGTGAACTGTTTTGGCGGGAACTCGGCAGAGCCTCGTTCCCGCAAAACAGTTAACCCCCGGTGACAGATTTTTCCATCTTCACCTCACACTCATGCATGATACTTATAATGCGTAACGTATATGCTATACGCTCGCATACGCTGAAAAATTTTGAACATGTTCAAAAAAAAATTTGGCCTCTGCGTATAAGAACGTACACTGGCGTATGTCAGCGTGTTTGGAACGTAAACGACTTATGCCTAACATACCCCTAACGTATATCTGCGTATGCGAGCGTATGAGCAATTTTTATCGTTCGCTCACATACGTTAATGCCAAACGCTATATACTCAGTCTCACTTAAGTGCGACATTTGCTGTCTTCACCATGTTTGACAGTGTAATATTGAATAAACTGCAATATTCGTTATTCCAGATATGTTTCTGCATAGTCTTAACCATTGTGCAAAATATAAACGCAATATAAATCATAACCTGTGAAGATTTATAAGATGATGAATATAACTTTAAGACTATGGAGACAAAATAAGCATGTCTTCATGAAAAGTTTTTACATTTTAAGCCATTTATTAGGTGCTTATTTAAGTCGAAACAGGAAAATCATTTGCTCATTGCATGCCTCCACCGTGCAAGTTTTCTATAAAAATTACGATTCCAGAAGGCACGTTAAGTATATTTTTAAATTCGTTGCATTTTGGATGTCTTCAAACTTCAAGCAAGATACGAGTCCAAATTTGTATCAACACTTAACTTAAAACAAATTGCCTATATTCTAAATTAAATTTGCGTATCAAATGCTTTTAAAACTCCCTTCCAAAGAAAAATGTCTTCTTCGCCGTCAGGGCTTTGCGCGTGTGTGTAAATCGTCATGGTTTCCGAAAACGCTCAGCGTAATTTTTAAGGAAACAGATACGAGACAGCGCTTTGTACAAGTACCGTTGTTTTATATTAACAGATATAAGTAATTAGGTTATTTATATTTAAAGATTACGTATTATTCTAGTAACTAATAGTCACAGGTAATAAAAAAATAACTTTTGATTAAAATTAGGAACATAGCATTCAAAAACTGAAACAGGAACGGGACACCAGATACGAGACAAATACGGCATTTTCGGTCGTCGTTATCACAATTCTTTTGTGTTTTTTACTTTCTTTAGCTCTGATGACGTCATTAGACTCGTTCTCGAAATCTCGTTGTTTTTTGCCGCCATATATTTTGATTGCGGGTGTTTTGCCAACGAAACAACGAAATTTAGCCGATATCTTCAGGTTGACTTCAATGCTGAAAGATAACTCCTGAACTTCAAAGGTATCTTTTAAATTCATTATGCATTATTAATAATTCGTTGAAGATTATAATAAATACTGCATATGTCGCACTTATTACACAAAGAGAATGTTATGATGTCCCGTACCTTGTGTTTGTGTCCCGTAACTTGTTTTATATGCAATCTATAGTGTGACTGCACCATCACAGAGAAAATAGATATTGTTTTTTCCTACATCACAGAAAGATGAAAATATTCATGGAATTACCGACCTTATTTTTTAACATTAGTCTAGTTAGTCACTGAAAGGTCTTTTTAGTATTTGCCCGCATTTTTTTTTTTGAATTTTCAATTAAAGCTTTGACATTTTTGTGTGTAAGTACGTTTCCCAGAAATTCTTTCTATCGTCGAGTGTCTGTTATTGGTTATTGCGGTTTGCTGGTCGCAACACATTCAGATTGTGCAAAGATTGCAAGCTAAAATTTTAAACATGAATTTTAGGAAAAATCATTGCCAGCTAAATT